>BOPP01000312.1:438806-460932 GCA_017312745.1 Gryllus bimaculatus
AGAGAGAGAGAGAGAGAGAGAGAGAGAGAGAGGAGAGAGGGCGCATTGTTTTCTCGTTTCTTCAAAAAATTATGTACTCAAAAATATTGCCGTAAGTTACATTCCTCATAATGCCGTTTGTCTTCTTTTGATTATTCGCATTAAATAGATATTGTTGTGGCGCGTGAGAGCGCGCAGGCAGAGCGTTAAAAGCCGGTCGTCATGAGGGTGGAAGAGAAGGCGGCGGGAAGCGTCATAGGCAGCGAAAATATTGAACATGAAGCTAAGAAGTTTAGTAGCGAAACAAATGAGTGATTGCCACCTCAGCTTTGCCTTTAATCTTGTGCGGCGTCTCTTTTAAAACTACAACAACAAGGCGCCAACAAAGTTTGCCGCTGGATAATGAAGAAGACGCAGCCTGCTGCTAAATTAATCGCTACCACCCCGCCGCCCGCGCCACTGTCGGGAGGCGTCGGCGATTAGGTCTCCTGTCTCTGCCTCCTCCTCTTCCTCCTTGTCCTCCCCTGCCCCAGCCGCCAACGCCTCGTCTCCCCTATTACCTGGATTTGAGAGAAAATAAATTCGCTCTCGCCCGGCTCGTCTCCACCTTTTTGTCTTAAGAACAAAGAGCGGCCGCCGCTGCTGCTGCTTTTCGCTTCGGAGATGTTGGCAGTTTGTTTTGACGACTGGGAAACTGTTGAGACTTGGTTTGGATGGGACTGAAGTGTCTTCCTTCCCTAGTCCACCCGAGGTGGCAATTGGGGCGGGGCGGGGCGGGGCGGGGCGGAGTGCGGGGTGGAAGGCTGCTGGTTGAGGGCGGAGCCGCCTCGAGACGGCGCTTCAGAGCAGCTTTGAAATACGGGGAGGGGCTGACGCTGTCAATGCTACCAATGTCAGATTTTAATCAGCGGTATACGGGGATGTTTTCCAATAAGAAAGAAAAAAAAATATACTTCTGAGAGAGAATATTGAATAACGAAATCCTCGTTTCGAAATAGTACACGCGTTAATTTTTGCGCGATACTAATAGCTTTCGAGAAGTACAACTTGTATTTTTGCTCTCTTTCCTAACTTGTCATGTTTTAAAATGTAATTTCTACTATGAAGAAATGCTCTCAATACACACTAAGCATTCTAAAGCATTAAAGAAATTATATTATTATTATTAGTCTGATTTAATCCAATTAAGGGCAAAGGCCTACTGCATGCATGGTGGGTGGTTGCCTTATTAGTAATTCATATAATGATTGTAGTTTGGTGTGTATTATTCGCTAGATACTTCGTTATTCGGAAATTAAGGATCTTCAAATATATTAATGTAAGTATAGGCCGAGAAAATACATCATTTTGAGGTGATGTAGCCTACACGCCTCTTACGTTTTTTTACTTTTTTTTTTTTTTTTTTTTTTTTTTTTTTTTTTTTTTTTTTTTTTTTTTTTTTTTCGAAGGAATTCGCGTTTCTTATTAGATTATTCTGTCAATACAGAACAAAGAACTAATGAGGATTGTGGCTGCCAATCCAAGGATATGGCAGCTTATCTAGCACAATTCTTCTAATTTAAAAGAAAATGATGTCAAAAATTTCCTGACGAACGTTGCCAAGTAAACAGATCATATGAAAAGTTGAAACGCATTAGGTAAGTCTGTATTTTACGAAATATGCAACTTACTATTTTTAAACGAATATGCACCAACAAGGAAAATTGGCTACATGCACTATGTTATCAAACGTATCCGCACACGTGGCTGAAAATGACTTCCCATTTCTAAGCGCTCTCCATCGGTAATGCTGAAATTCAATAGTGTTGCCCCACCCTTAGGTTTGACAGCTTCCTCTCTCCCAGGCATACTTTCAATCAGGTGCTGGAAGGTTTCGTGGAGAATGGCAGCCCATTCTTCACGGAGTTCTGCATTGAGGAGAGGTATCGATGTAGGTCGGTGAGGCCTGACACGAAGTCGGCGTTCCAAATCATCCCAAAGGTGTTCGATAGGATTCAAGTGAGGGCACTGTGCAGGCCAGTCTATTACAGGGATGTTATTGCCGTGTAACACCTCTGCCACAAGCCGTGCAGTACGAACAGGTGCTCGATCGTGCTGAAAGATGCACTCGCCATGCCCGAATTTCTCTTCAACAGTGGGAAGAAAGAAGGTGTTTAAAACATCAACGTTGACCTGTGCCATGATAGTGCCACACAAAACAAGGGGTGCAAGCCCCCCTCAATGAAAAGCACAACACACCACCACACCATGGACGTGTCCTATTTTGATGATTTATCAATTTCCACGCTTAGATCGTGAGATTAGCTCTTTCCACGGCTCAAGTCCAACCTTTCAACCAGTGTGCACAACCACCTTCCAGACAGTGATGGTGCACAATGGGACTATATAATAGAACGTCTGTGAAGTGGTCTCCACAATCTGTAAATGGTTATCTCGATGTCTCTGGAAATACATTTTCTTCGATTAACCAAAATTTTGAGTTATGAAAAACATTCTTTTAAATACTGCTGCAGGGAATGAAAATTTGCTTCGAATAAAAGAATTCGTGTAATCGACGTTTGTGTTTTCCAGGTTTGTTTGTATATTTAAATTCAATTTTTCAACGGTGGACCAATAAAAAGTTGTTTTTTTTATTTTGAAAATATAAACTGCTATCAGAAAGTACTTTCAGTGCAAATTCAAAACACATGTTCCAATATAATTTTTCGATACAAAAAACAAATTACAAATGTGTCGAAAACATATTTTAAATTCCCGTTACTGCCCAACTCTGCCCTGTGGTTATAGGCGAATAACGGTCTTGTGTGCATTTAGACTTTTCTACTTTTGCATTAAGTTCGTATTAAATACCATTCACAGTGGTGATCAGTTCGGTAACTATTTGTTGCTCTATACTGTATAAGTGAGGAAAATTAACATATTTAGAATCTAACGTTTGATTTGATTTATTAATCAGTAAAAACTATTTTTTGTGGACGTGTACGGAAGAAGATCAATCTTCGCACGTTTTCTTGAACTCCAGAATCTCTTCCTCACCTTTTAACGACGAATAATTAAAGCAATATAAGCAACACTTGAAAACTAAATACTTTCTCATCGAAGTTATAGAATACTTATTTGCATCGAACGTGGGCCAACTACAGATTTGATTTTTTAGTAGTGATAGATGGCAGCTGGCAAGAGAATGTGGCAAGTCCCATTAGTTTACAGAGTCCAAAGAAATAGAAATATTTTACCGGAAAGTGTGCCATTTCTAGAACCACTAGTTTATTTATATTATCTAATCGATCGATTTATATAATCTAATCGAACATGATACGTTCATATTTTTTCTAATAATTTCTTTCCGAAATTTGTCTCTTGAAATTCTTGCGGATTTTCTCCATTTTTTTTTCTTTCCTTTAATTTAATTTAAAATCAAACATGCGAAAATATTTTACTTTGTAATTAAACATGTGTATCGATTTCAATTCTTAAATATTATTGGCAAGTTGTTATCAAGTAATATTATTTATACGAATAAATTATAAATAAACTTATTTATTCGTATAAACAAGTTTATTTATACGAATGTGATTTAATTATAAATATCAGCATGGCATGAAAATGTTCCCATCGTTAAGTACGTCAGTGTTGTCAAAACAAAGATTCCTAAGTAAATAGGCAATGTTGTGGTAAAATTCCAACTTAATGAAGGGAGGCAAACAGGAAGCACTTTGATGGCATTTGCTTATCATTCGTGTGTTTTCTATCTGAAAGGCTGTGAACTTCAGGTCGAGGTTCCCCAAAACAGCCTAATCCCACGCGGGAATGTACATTTGCAAATGTTTCCTTCGTGTTGCATGAAGGCTGACTGAAATCTGAGTTCGTAATATAATGATTTTTAATTTATTGTTCATTTTATTACATGGATATTTCATTTAAAGTTTGACTGATTTGAGTAACCCAGAAATTGTGTTAACATTACATCAGCCAACTTTATATTTTTCATTTTCAGTGTCGCATGCGACTGCCGGTTTGAAATGCAAAAATCTCATCTTTCCTTCGTTGACTCGTAATTCGTTAACTGGTTATTACGAAACCATTTTAAAAACTTCTGAAATCGTACTTGGTAAGTACGTAAATTGGCCCGAAGGGGATCTGGAGGATGGAAGAGACGATGTAGTTGTCGATAGGGGTGGGTCTTGAGAAGTACTGTCCACAGTGAGAGAAGCTGTGTTTTGCTAGCTAGCTACTGAGAGCACGTTTTCCGTCAAGGTTCAAGACAATGCCGGGTGAAGTGTTTTTCTGAGAGAAAGTTTAGCTGAAATAGTTTAAACTTTACATCTCTCAGAATCAGTTTCAACAGTGGGTGGCACTTCGTAGTTTGTCAATATGTTGGTCAGATATAAAGTGATCTCCCCAATTAATGACATCGTCCTGTGCAATGATGATGAATGTCCGGTTTGGTGGAAGTGTTGTGTGGGTGTACAAATCACTTGTCCCTTAGCCAAACATCCCGTTAGATTTAAACACGGTCGTGACTGAGAAATTGGGCGGGGATGTGTAACATGCGACGTAGGTAAAGAATATTTATATTTCACTTAGACACAATGTACTGTGAAATAAAGAAAATAATTAGTGAAAAATTTAGTTTGAAAATGAATAAATACGAATCAGTAAATACTTTCGTTGTAGCGTGTTTTCTATCATTGATCTCACAACATTTTACACCTTCATTAAGTGTCCACATTTTGTATAAAAACAGGACATTCAAAGCCAATTATTAATATGTAAGACTGTCCCGTCGATTTCTTGGATGTTTGTCACTCTCAAATTGATTTGTCACAAGAACGTGAGGTCGTCGTAAGTAGGATTCGCGCCATTATTAAGATTCGATTTGCTGCGCTGCAGACAGCGGTGCTGGCAGATTCCTTTTCTTCTGAGTCGGTTGCGTCTCGATTCTTGTGGATGACGGGCTGCTTTCTCGGAGCATCTAATCCGGGTTGGCGCCGCTATTTCCGAGTCTTCAAGGAATACGGCAATGAGAGCCCTCCAGGTGCTTCACGAGCCCCAACTACTAACTACAGCGAACGGCCTCGGACAAAAGAAGACGCTACCTTTGATGTTTTGTGTTGATGGAAATGTTATTCTAGAACAGTCCAATGAGGGGCTCAGGGAGAAGGAATTTCGAAATACATCACACTTATTGGCTTTATTGGCTGTTTATACAGAATCGCTGTCGCTCTTCTTCCCCTCGATGCGGATTAATATTTAGGTGACGGATATTTTGTGGATAAAAGCTTTGATGTGTCTGCGGCGAGCTGTGCCGCTGTGCCGTCAGCGGCGGCCACTGCGTGCTGTAAGAAGCGCTTTACGCAACGACCGTGAGGTGGGCCCGGTGCGCTCAGCAGCGGGGAATTTCTTCTCTTGCGTGCCGGCGCGGCGCGACCGCCGCTGGCGGCAACGGGGAGGGGGGGGCGTCGCCTTGCGTCAGGATACGCGGAACTCCAAGGCGAGGTGCGTCATGGGCGCTGGGTGAAAGGGACATTTGGCGATGGCCCGAGAGAATTATTTTTTTTCTTTAGTTCAAAAGAGCAGTACAAAAGAGTTATGTGATGCTGCGCGAAAACCGGCGAATTTTCGGCAGAAAAGCCTCATTACAGGGCCCTGGTAACGAACAAGTGGTTACATCCAGTCGATAAATTTGGAAAAAAAACTAATTCTTCGGACATAATTTACCTACATGAAAAAGGTGTTATAATGGTCAAATTTGTATTGATATTTGCTAGAAATATTTAGTTTTAGTACCTAATGTGCTACGATTTGTAATGAGTTTTACAAAAAATGATGACGGACATGAGTTAATTCGAAGAAAAATTGTGATATAAATAGTATTACATAACTATTACTAAAAGCTAAAAAATTCGTGCTGTTTTAGCTAGTTAGTTTTAGTTTTGTTTTGACCAGTTTTAGACAGAAGTATCACCAAAGGAAAGTTAGTGTTTTCTTATCAATATTACGTGAAAAAACTGTGGCTAAAGACGACTTAAGCCCTTTCGACCATGCACGAATGATTTTCTCCGAAAGCAATTCAGTCATTTATGTCAATTCACTGTCTTTACTTCTTTCCTTTTCTCCTGTCCGCGAGGGACCATCCAGACATCGTGTTCATCATTCAATCTCTTTGTTGGGCATGGCTCTACCATCGTAGGCATCGACTGTAAATAATTACAGACATTTCATTATTAATTTTTTCTCTCTAATTAATATTTCATCTCCTCTTAATCTCTCATGAATAAGTGATATCACCTCCGTGATTGCTTCCCTATTTGTAGTATTGATGCTCCAATTATTGGACATTATTTTAATTATGAGTTTCGGTGGAAATTTTCTTTTTCGGATTTTATCATATTATTAATACTTCTGATTTACGGAGACTGTTTTGTCTCCAACTACGAGGAGTATGTTAGTCACGTAACCGATAGCAGCTGGTCGTGTGTAAGCCGGGATAAAAGTCGTATTCCTTATTGGAATACCCTGGCCCAATCCTTTGTACGCCTCTTGATGTCACGGATGTTTCCGAAGGGCGCTATTGAGCCGGCCATGACGTGCCACTACGCCCAGCGTGTCCCCCACGTCACCACCACTGATTCACGACGTGACTCACTGCGCCGCGGCTCACGTGAGCAAATTACAGTGGTCCCGCAACAGATTTGCGTGGAGCAAAAAGTATTGGTGTACTTCAGAGGTTGGAGATTCGATTTTGGTGGAATATATTGCTTAAATCGCTTCTTCGCGCCTGTTCAGTTGTCTGAATATACTCCTAGAATATCCAGTGTTCTCTGGAGTTTGTGTACTGATGTAAAAGGGAGTAGAAAGTTTACTAAATGTGATTTCATTTCAAATTTAGATGAAATGATCTATAGAAATGTAGGATATTGGATCATTGACTATAATCCATTATTGTAACGGGATTCTTTCCAGAAGACGAGTGACCCTCTTGGAAATACCGGTGTGCTCTAGTAAATGAATTGGTTAGTGTGATTTTCTTTGCTATTTGAGGCACGATGCGTGTGTTTTTTGCAGTTATTCGCATAATTCCATTTTGGGAATATAAAGTTCGATGTGTATTTTTTAACTTCATAATCGCAGACGATAAAGAAATTGTAGACATTTTATCATTAGAACCAACCATTGCTAGCTTATTACGTAATTACTTAACCATTCGGGTGTCGTCAGAGGAAATCACTGTGGGCTGCCTACGTACGCACACGCTCTTGGAATTCAAACAGTGTTGGAAATGCTCAAGATAACACATCGTTAATGCAATAAACATGCAGAGAAGAATGGAAGATTCCAGTGATGTCGCCTGTTTAAGAGAAGGATCTAAACATTCCAATACGAATGCTGTGGGTTATGAAGTTTTGCCTTCAAACACAGGCCCTACTGGGCTATTTCTGGTAATAGTTGGATATCAACACTATATAATTAATTCTTGAATATTCATATGTGAATAACCCCATTTCACTAGGTGTGAAAGGAAAGTTGCGCAGCAATCTTTTATTGGTTTTGTGGACTAGAGATATCGGGAATGTCTTTCTAAGAGAAAGTGAAAACTAATGAAAATTGCTAAAAATTTCATTTTGGTCTCGTGGCTAGCTCTTGGTCAGCTTGCTCGCTTTCCACTACACGGCCCGGGTTCGATTCCCTGTTCAGCCAAGATAGTGTGCGTTTCCTTTGCAATGTCCCAGTATATGTTGCTGTGTGACAATAAGAAAATTCACGTCTCAGTGAGTTGAGAAGACGGGAATACGGCGTGGGAATGTCCACGTGCTAACCACATGTACCCCCTTAACTCATGGCCGCGAGGCAGGGACATCGCCGGTAGGCTTGAGCCCGTTCACGGGCTGTCGTGCCAACTACATAGATACAATAATTTCATTTAAAAAATTTAGACGTTGAAATAGACATCAGTCTTGAAAGAAAAATGTTCCCAACTCTGTTCTAGTAGTGTATTAAAAGGAGTAAAGCGATGAGTGGTGTGTGCTAGGATTTGCTGATGAAAGCCGATGATGTTCTAGTTGAATTTCCCACGTATAACTTCATTAAAAATCGCGAACTGATAATGTTAATTCAATAAAACCAGTAGTCATGTTTATTTTATAAACGATAACACTTTGATATCTTTCGGGAAACCATTGAACTAGTAGTAAAATTCCAGAATTTGATTCAAAACATTGACCTAAATTGAGAATATCCGTGGAAAATGCCTGAATACATACATTGCCATAGATAAGTTCTTCCACTCCGTTGTCATTACTGCTTGATAAAGTCTTCTATAAGATGTATCGTGAGCATTTGCAAAAGCATTTCTATTTTTGGCTTGTAGAATGATCTGTACGATCCTGGCCTTCAGACGTTTTCGTGAAGCCCCATCATTAAGTCATTAAAAACTTGCTTTCCTCATTGGTTTGCTGTTATATTTGCGAGGAAACTTTATTGGGACCGCAGAAATTTTTAAAGCAACACTGCTGAATTGTAAGATGATTCAGTATCATCACTGAGATTCCCACATTTTGTATTTGTGTATTTTATTTATTTAAAACAGTAATGATGCCGTTTGGTCAGGGAGATAAACGTAGAATCTTTTGCTTCGAATCAAAACATGAAACCATATCATGATATGCTGTGAGGATCGAGGGTAAATTGAATTAAAAATTCCTATTAAAGGAGGGTGGGAGATTGACTCTATATTACAGTTATTAAAATTACATGTAAGAGTCATTTAAAATCGTTAATGTTAAATGTTATTCATTTTGACAGTAAATTACTGATTTTCGAATATTTTAGATTATATTTGTTGATGTTGCTCTGTTGGGGCTCAAACATTTACGACATGTGGAGCTCGAAATATCTTTAAATATTTCAACTTTTACCGGAAGACTTTTGAGGATTATTGCGAGCTTATACGTCTTTGGGCATAATTGTGGGAGATATTATGACAAGTCAGACATCTTTTATTTATTCTTCATATTTATAATTGTCTTATAAATGAGATGATGCACTGCTCTTATTCTCATCTCAATCCTGCTTTCAGTATTCGTCTTTACCGTGATTAGAACTGGGAAGCTATCGGCTCATCGAGACTGTCAAAAATTACATTAATCACGTTTATTCCCAAATGGCCTTGATGTCCTCTGTACTAATGTTCTTCTCTTTCATAATTAAGACCGTTTTATATTATCCGTAACCGTAATATATTTTCAAAACGAATTAATTTTCATAGTTTTGTTGTATGTAAATAATTGTGTGAATTTGTGTAAGTGAATTTTTGCCATTTTAAGGCAGAGAACTGCCTGCGCCAAGTAAGCAAGTAATGACCTCGGAGCAGAGGCCCGCTGTTGAAGGATTCTTTTTTCCTTCTCTTCTTTACGGCCTTGGTTACGGTATTTGAATCTTCAGTTGAGTCTTTTTGTCGACGTTTGAGTCCATTTGTATTTTCTCGCCTTACTTCGTAACATAGTGTATTCTGATCGTGCGCCACAAATCGGCAATTTTTCGACAGAAATACTCTTATTGCCGGGTCCTGGTAAGGAAAATTTGGATAAATCTTGTTCCTACAAGTAGTAAGTGTCTTCCTCTAATTTCTCTTGTGTAGTTGGAATGCATGTTTTGAGGGTTCTTAATATCGCAAAATCCGATTGACGCCAAAACGGCGGTCTGTCCGTCCGTCAATGACCAACGCTAGCTCCTAAATCCAAAATTGTTATTCCACGATCGATCTTAAGGAACTCGATGTCCTGACTCTTCAACACGCTTTTGATTTTTTAATTTGAATATAGCCTCTAAAATATTTTTAAAGTTCTGTTAATAGCTCCAAATGTTTGGATTGACTTCGAATACTGAAGAGGCCTCTTAAAAAGAATTGCGTAGGTCTCATTTTTGTAGAACTCTCGGAATTTTCGGATATTGCAGAAGATAATAACGCGAGATATTATCGCGATATATTATATAAATATTATATTATATAAATAACGCGAGAAGGGATGCTTGTAGCGCCACTAGATTAGTTGATATGTTCATAGGCACTGCGAACTCTGCATTGTGAACATTGTGCCTGTTGGGAACGATTGATGTTCTTCTTTGAGGGCTTGAGTACGATTGGAGCCATGGCCTGCTATCCTACACTTCTGCTGCAGTTGACCAGATCTTGCGAGGTGAGCCCATGGCATGAGAGCAGTGTAAAGACTCTGGTATCGATGAGGAATCGTATCTCCTGGGAGATAAATAGTATTCCAAGAGAGTTGGAAGACTTTTTGCTCTCTTTTTGTTCTTTGTGATAAAAATACACTGAGGAATTATGAATAGAAATGACAAAGAACTGTATGTATCTCCTGAGGCCAAAAAACCGCCGTACCGTCAAACCAAGTCTCTTTTCGCAATAAATACTTGTCCAATTTTCTTGCTTTTTAATTGCGTGAGATTTGTTTTCCTCATAAAAAATCAAATCCTTCTGAAGTTGGGAGGTTTTTGTACATTATTTCATTATCCTATATAATGATATTATATTTTTGTTACATCCTCTAATAGCTTAAAACTTCAAATTACAGATTAATTGTGATTTTGTGTTATATAAAACTATAATTAGGCCTTCTTTCATATGCCTGCCCTATAAGGCCTCTACTACCAAACTTAACAAAATTCAAATAATTCAAAATAATCACTTTCGCAACATTTTACATCTTTCCCGGTTTATATCTTATAAACAAATTTACAGAAAACTTAAAATTGATTTTTTCAAATCGGTTATACGTAACTTCACTAAAAGTTTCTAAAACGAATTTTCTACTTCACCCATTTTTAAAACCTTTACATTAGGTCAAAACTATTTTCCTCATCCTGGAATCCGACTACGTTTTCCAAAATCTATTCTTAATCATCCGTAAATTTAAACTTGTTTTATTTTATTGTCTCTGAAAAAATGTAATGCAATTGAACAGGAAGCAAATAAATATTTTTTTAATCATCTTTTTGCAATTCCGCCATTAAAGTTTTATTAATACTCAGGTAATCTTTTCTCGAGAAACAAAGTCACTCACACTTGTCTCTTTCTTTTCCTACGCTTCTTCAAAATTGTGAAAGTGGCACAGGCTGCAAGAGTTGTCCCATTCTAACCTCAAACTGCTCGCTGCTGCTTACTCAACATGGCTGCGCCGGAGAACATCTAGAGACATTTGTATAAAGTGTAAACAGCAAGGAGATTTTTTTCCGGAGATATCTCAGAAAACGACTCTCCCGCGTGCTAGGAGACTCGCGTTTCGGGAGATATTTCGGATCGTGTAAAGCCGTCTAAAAGAGTTTATCTCCTAACTTCATGAAAGTTAGACTTCGTCTCTTCGTGTAAACGCACCTCAATCTATGCACTGCCCAACCTCGACCCACATACTTATAGTTGCTGTCCCCAATACGCCAGCACCAGCTGAATTCGAAACCTCTGGCTTCACAAATCCGTCGTTGCTTATTTGCGATTAGTGTGCATTACTGGTAATGCCGGCGAGGATTCATGTTAGCTGTGAAATATTCGACAGGTGACCGGCTCTCCTTGTGGCACTAAAGAAATGTATAAGGACAATTATAGTAAAAAAGGTACTAAAATTATCGAAGTAGTATAAATGAAGATTACTGAAAATTAAGTGATCACAGCTCACCCAATGGAAATCTTCGTACCTCCCGAGCCTACATTCTTCCACCACGAAACACAAATGAACCGGCGTCACTCTAGAGGAGAAGTCTCCCCGCTGCTGAGTTCCCTCCGCTTCGGTACACGGCGTTCTGCTCGCCACCTGTCGCCGCCACCGTCCACTCCCCACGCCACAAATTGTCCCGTCTCCCCCTCCCCTTCCCCCTTCGTCTGGCTCCGGCCCGCCCGAGCCCGTTCCATGGCGCCCGCCCTCGCTCCCGCGCGCTGCGGTCCGTCGGCGCCTCCCGCGAAGGCTTCGCGCCGTCCCCGGCCGGAGACAAAGCCGCCTCATTAGTCTCCGGGGCGCCCGATTAGCGCGCTCCGCTGCAGCCGCCCCGCCCCCGCGCCATTCTTCTTGATCGGGGCGTCTTTTGTCGCCGCCCCATTCACGCGTCAATCATCCGCCTTGTTCGTCACACTTGCCGGCGGGCGCTGAGCCGCGGAGGCGCTGCGCTTTGTTGCGCAGCAGTGGAGGCGCCGCGGCCGGCGGCGACATGGTGACCCCCAACGCTGCGCAGCCCGCGCCCGTCCTCCTCACAGCAATCGACTACCAGGATCGTTCACTACCAGTCGCCCCAAGAGCTCGGGCTGGAACTCTGGCCTTACGACGTACACCCCTTGACCACTTGCGTTGAAAGGCCCTCAAGAGAGTGAACCAGTGCTACCCTACTTGAGCGTTGGCACCTTTCTGTGTGAAACAATCCTGTCGTTTCGTTGTCATATCATTAATCTCATTTCTAAAAAAAACTATTATCATAAATGCTTAGCCATTGCCACAATACCGTTTCATCTTTGAATATTTGTTGGTGAAAGTTTATTTATTTGTAGCTTTTCGAGAAAAAAGAGTCTATGAATCAATGTTCGTGTACCAAAAGAAATGGCAAATTTCGAGGAAAACATAGCATCTTAATGTGTCAGGAGGAAATTTGTTGAAATTTATCGGAAGATAAAATATGCAAAGAATATTCTATTGGTACATTAGTCATCCTGTCCTTTGGCTGGACAGCTACGGGCCTTGGGCGACCAACGGGGTTCGTGTACTTGGAATGCGAGCTCACTAACCAACGAACCACGCGGACCGGTACATTAATCACCCTAAGCAGTTTTTTATGTTCAGATTTTTCACTAACCTTAATTCCTTCGTTGGCACACCTGGTCTGTGAGAGCCAAAATTACTTTGCTGTTACCAGCTTCACTGGTTGGTAGCTCTGAATGCTGTTGCCCTCTTTTTAATACCTTTCTATTTAAGAAATCGGTGCCAGAAAGGAAGCTTGTGACTATTGTTTCCTTCGGAGCTTTGTTTGAATCGTTCCTGAGCGTTTTGGATCCACAATACTAACCTCGCGAGTGTCCTAAGGAGATCATTTGGACCAATGAAGAATACGCGTAATTCATGCCTGCCAATCTTGATAATTGGATGAATGAAAAGGAAAAGATGTCAATTGGGGAGGAGGGACGGTGTCACTCGCCAAGACACTAAAAGTCTGTTGACAAATTTAATAAAATTATAAAACGAGTAATTTGCAGCAGCAAAATGCATCGGAACAAAACCACACAAAATTATTTTTCAAAAAGTATCAAGCACATTGCTCAAAAACAACGAATAAAATACCCTCGTATATGAATTAAATATACTATATATTTTAACAAATACATTCTTCACTAATGCACTATGCAATAGCATAGTGTAGTATACATGGACACACAGTTATTTACATAATAAAGTTAAATTTTAATAAAAGCAGAAACTCATGAATAGCAAGCGGCTTCTTTCTTAAAACGTTGCTTTCGCATGACGTCAGATATGAAATTCACTCCGTACGCGCAGTGTGAAGAATACAGTCGGAATAGGCGGAATAATACTGTCAAATATTTTCATTTTTCAGTCAAAATCTATTTTTTTCTCCGTGTACTTGGATATGTAATAAAACCATACCTTTCATGTGTCCAGATGCTATAAGCTGCTTTTCTTTGTTTTTTTCACGCGCTGGAAATTAGTAATACAGAGATGTTGATTAAACAGCAGTGCGACGTACAATTTCTTTGTGAAGATTATGAAATCAACAAGTCCTATTGCAAGTTGTATTTTTAATTTGTTTTGTAATTTTGTTGCATTTTTAATTTATACAATATTGTGAATGAAACAAATACCGGCCAGTTTTCTGTGACATTATTGTACGTTATGTAAAATGTTGATTTTGCGTTTTGGCATTTTTTTTTTATTTTTTTAAATTAATTTATTCATTTATTTATTTATTTATTTTTATAAAATCGCTTACGTTTCGCCCTGTTTTGTAGCGGACCATACACGAAAACACACAGACGCATTTCCCTCGTACTATGTCATATAGTAATTTTAAAAATATACAATTATTACTATATTTTCAACAATTGAAACCTACCACGTTTCTGAAGTACACATCACCGGGCATTGTAGGATGCTTCTAATCCATTTTCTTACTCATTACTTTATGCTTTGCTTTTTGGAGACAAATGGACGAGTGGAGTTTATTCACGTGATTTAATAGCTCAACAGGCACTTATGCAAACTGAACAAAACGGAAGAGGTAATTAGTAAGCAATACAATTTTTTACACTATTTATAATATTTTATAGCGCTAATTCAATTAAGGATGTTAGCAATTACTATATATTCAATGATAATACTGGAGGTAAAAGAAGTTAGAAGGATTTAAATATTGTCAAGGCAGTCAGTTCTATTTTGAAAAGAAAAAAAAAAGGTGGGTGGCGTATTGTATGCCTTGAAAATTTTGCTGTTCAATTCAGGTCACGTTCAAGCTTAAATGATGGTATTGTGAAAGAATTTTAGGCAGTCGTTTTGCAATATTTTAGAGGAAGCTTTGGAAAGGCTCTTGAGAACGATGCAGCGTGAAGCGATGATGAGTCTGTCGCGCAACATGGGCGGCTGGCGGCGATGGCTCCTCGCGTTGCGTAAGCGGCGCACAGGCGAGAGTAACAAATGTGGACGAAATGGCGCGGCGCGGCTTACGGCCGCCCCTCGTGTGCCCCGTTGTTCGCGGCTCTGTCCAGTCTCGACGGCCGGCGACGCTCGCACTTGCACTCCAGGGGCCGGACGCGAATTTTGAGAGAAATTGTTATGGTTATCATCTAATCCTTATCGCTGCAAACGTGCGTCCCTGTGCAGGCCAATCGTTTGGTTACTTCACATCAAGCCCAAGTATGTCCTTTCCTCTTCTCATTTTGAGCCCTATTTCGTGGTCCAGTAGTTTTGTTGACTTCTCTCCTACCTCTTTCGCCTGTTGACAGCTTTACCTACCGCTTTTACTTATATTTTTTATTCAGCTTGTTCCCCCAGGAAAATCCTCGTCTTTGCTGTTCTAATAAAATGTGCAACTTCCCAAATTGTGGCAAAATCCATTGTAATAAAAAGTATTAGATATAACCATTAGCTCATGTTACATGACTTGCATTGGCTTCATTATGTTTCATCTTTCGTAAATGACGATTTGACAGTACTTTATTTAATACGATCAGCGCAATGCGTTTGGCTAATAGGAATGATGTGCCAGTTCATTTAACTTTCACGAGCTGAAAGTTGGGCACTGAGTGAATGAAAATTGCAGTAAATTCCTTTGTATGTATCATTTCTTTATTGAAAAATAGATTCAAAGTAATTAAACCAGTATCAAATTAATTAGTACACATTTGAATATTTAAGAACATCAATGTCTCATTTTCTAGGAGACACATGGGTAGTGTCCTCTCATCCTTTAATTGTGTCTTTCCGTTCAGTTTGTCCTCTAATTGTTCTGAAGAATGACTATGAAGTGATCGCAACGTAGATTGCGGAGAAAAAAATCCATCTATAATGACTTTTCGTAACGTGTGAACACACTGAAATTTATTATCATTACATATTTGTTTGGAACACATGTCATCTGCCCGTACCTCTTAAACAAGGCTGCCAGGGTTCCAGCTAGGGTTGCGACATCGATGTGGATGTTTCTATGAACATGGATGCCGCTGCAACGCCTGCCAGCGCCGTCCTTCCCTGGCTCCCCGCCCTCTCCTCATCAGCTGCTCTCCCCGCAGCGGACCGAGCGGGGGCGGCGCCCTGCGCCGGGAGGGCCTCCGAGGTGCTCCGCCCAGGTGGCCGGGGAAAAGTTACGCCGAAGCTTCTTCCTCCGGCTCTGGGGCCCAATTTCCTCTTTGGACACTTTGAAACATCCAAATCAACACACTGGCAACGCGAAACTGTTTTCTTAACATTCTTTGCATTTATTCAATTTGTTGCATAACTGGGAAATGCCTTCCTTGTCGGTTCGTCCCACCTGCGGTACTGCGACCAGTGTACTAAAATATCTATTTGTCAGTGGTGTCTCTCCAACAGTGAGCAGCGAGATGCGAACCGGATTTTACAGATTAAACAAAGTAGACCAACATATCTGATCGATATCATAATATAGCTTTATGTATTCCATTTTACGACGTATTACATACTTACTGTACCTCATTTGAGAATCTTTGAGAATTGCTTATTGTGTGTTGCTTGCTGTCAGTAATAAACAGAATAATTCACAAAAATACATTGAAACATGAACAATACATCTAATTGTTTAATTAGAGGTCGATTTGCCGCCATCTTCTAGCATACTTGAGAATTAAATAGTTTTTGAAATGCTTCAAAGGACAATTGGAGTTTTCACTCACTGTTTCCTGTCTCGTGTACCTCATCCTCTTCAACAAACCATGTGCTTGACATGACGCGCCTTGTCACACGAAAAGTGTTGGAATATAATTGTCGCGTTAGTTTCAAACCTATGCTTTTTTTGTTTGTTTTGTTTTGTTTTGTAGAAGAGATGTTATGGATATTTTTTGTAGAAGAGATGTTGGCAATCAGGAGTACGCACGCATGTTTACTATAGTTACCCCTCCAACCCCCTATGGAGTGCACAGTCGTTGGCCCGTGACCATTGGGGTTCCCTGTCCTTGTGAAAGAAGAGAAGTGCTCAAAGAAGCAATGGCGAAGCGTTGGGAGGGGACTTGAGAAGCGCTCCTTGGTACAACATACATCTCGTCTGTATTGTTTTTTGAATGCAATGCGTTACTTGTTAAATGCATTGCGTACGTCAGTAACGAAGGAAATGTCCACAAATAATTTAGGAATACGACCAGGCATGGTAAACACGTAAAATGTCGTACATTTCCTCTCATTTCTCACAAAACGTACCTGCGTTGGAGAGAAAGATGTATTTGCACATACAGTGCAACTGGCAAGAGATGTGAGCCGCCCCGCGCCACAGCAGAACCGGTTCTGGGAAGAGCGACGGCCAGACGCTCCTCCACTGCACTGGCGCCTCGACCCGCTCCCGCAGCCCCTGCCATTGGACCGGGGGCGAGGTGGGAGCTCTCTGTTCTAAAGAATGAATTTACCACTGCCTAATCACAGTTACCGTCGTCCTTTTGCAGGGGTGTCGTTGATGTTTTCCGCCTTATAAAATGTTCAAATGAAGATGTTTGGAAAATACAATTGGCTCAATGAAAGGAAACACTTTGAGGCCTCATGTAGGGACAATCACAGACCACGTAGGTATATATTATTCACCATACACCCGTCAGTGAGAAGACCCTCAAATTAATACATAAGCTGTTTTCGAGCATTTGGATATATATTTGTTGATTTATTGGAAAATGTCTGACGTACTGCCACACGTTAAGTTTCTCGTAAATCAGTTCAAATACTGACATTATGGGCAGTTGTTGGACTAAACTGCACTGCAAAATGCCATACGAAACTGTTTCTGGTGCACTATTTAATATTGCGCTACTGGATGTAAGTTGCAAAGTAACTGGGAAGAGACAAAAGAACTCAGAACCACACATAGTGTGTACATGTGCTTCATTTCTTGACCTCGTGGATAATGAATTTTCTTGAGTTACGGCGAGTAAAAAAAATCATAATTGATAATAATGATTTTTTTTACTGATTAAAACTCAAGACAATTGCATAATATTGGGTGTACAGTTTTGCTGGTGCGGCTGAAAAATGTGGTACGTACTGAGAACGTAGATATATCATTACTGTTTATAATTATTTTTAAATTATTATTTACTCGTCCTTTAATTTCAGGAGTGCTCAAAATTAAAAGAATCTCAAAAGCGCGTAGCAACATTTCGAGTTCATCCTCAGCCTGAAAAGATTACCTTCTTTGAAGACGATGATTTTTTCCTTCTAATGAAGGAACTTTTTTTTTTGTAATTGTTGGTGACAGGATAGATTTTGTTGTGGTAAATGGAGTATTGTGATTATTCAAATGAAAATCTGTTATGAATGAGGGAAAATTATTTTCCCTGTGAAGGATGACCGATAGACGGATGGCCGATTGTCTGTGCTAATGAAGCAATTATCAAGAGAAATCTTCTGTAACTCGTAGGTGTCAAAACATGTTGCTTATCACTCGCGTGATTGCTGCTTTTTCAATTTTTTTATGTTTAACAGCTAGTAAAAAACAGCTTTCCAAAGGTCTTCTTAGCGATTACTTGCTTTAAGAGAGTAACGTTAAGTGTGCGCAGATGTAACAATGGAGTATCACTACATTTCCGCAGCAATGGCGGATGCTCTTCGTAAATCGACATTAAACCCGCTACAAGGCATCAGCCCAATTGCTCGCCGTGAACGACGCCCCCATCAGGCGCCCCCAACTTCCGCCCGGCGAATCTACGTAAATTGTGTCTGTGCGGTAATGAAGGGCTATGGCGGTGAGGGGCGTGGGTCCCGGCAGTTGCTCTGTCGGCGACTGCCGCCACCCGACGGAGCTGCAAATCGTGGGCGCCGCCTCCTTGCTGGCGAATGCACCTCCCCGCGAGGAAGGTAGCGGAAGGCGCGTGGAGTCGAGCCGGGAAGCAGCCTTCCTCGCGTTGGAATTTGTTCCGGGTGGTGCTAGCCCCGTTTTTGTTGGGCTTGCCCCGTTTTTGTTTGTTTGGAAGCGTGCGGTCGGAAGAGAGGCAGGCGGTGGCCGAGATCGCCTTTGACGGACGGCTGTGGACCTGAGGTGGGACATCGGGCCGCATCAACTGCGCAGAGGGAGAAAAACTCGCACATGGCCTTGAGGCAGGCGGGCCGCGCGGCCGCGCGCGGGGAGAAGCGTGGCAACAGGGCCGATGCACCGCCACGCGGCCGAGCGGGGCTCGGCTTGGCGCGCCGTGGCTGGCAGGGACTTTGGCGGCGCGCTGTTGGCGGCGGTGGGCGCGGGCAGAGGGGGGCGCGGCTCGGCGCGTCGCGTCGCGTCTTGCTCTTCCGCCGGCCGTCGCCGTGCCTGCTCGCTCGCTGCTGGCTGCCTCAGTCGCGTGGCTCGGCGCTGGTGCGTGTGTTGTGTGTCTCTGCCTGCTCGCCTGCGGAGTGTGCTGCCTGCCAGCCCTGCCAGCGCCGCTGCCGCCACTGCCCCCTCGCACACTCGGGCCGACAGAGCTCGCTCGCTCGCTCGCTCGCTCGCTCGCTCGCTCGCTTTGCGCGCCGCAAGAGCTAGAGTCCGTGGGTAAGTGCTGGCCATGCGTGGGCGCGGCGCGAGGTGAACGACCAAGGCGCTGCCTCCGCGCGGCGCCGAGGGCCGAGGGCATGCGCCGGCCGCGCACATGCGCACTCGCGCCGGTCAGCGCCGAATGCCAGGAGTGCGATTTGCGGTTGTCGCTTTCGTAGCCCGTTTCGTGCTCTTTGCGTGTTTTGCGTGTGATCTCAGAGGTACTTCAATCACGAGTTGTGAAAACACGATTGCGATTGCAGAGTCGTGGTTTGCTGAAAATAAACACGTGGTTGACATTTGGATGAAACCCGCCAATCACAGTTCCACATAAGCATACACCTGATGCCAATGAAGTGGATTGTTGGAGCGGGGGCCTAGGCCCCTCGCGCGGGGCCCGCGGTGGGCGTGCCGCGGTGGGCGTGGGCGGCGCCATCGCCCCATTCCTTCCTTGGCCCCGCCTTCTGCCTAGTCCTGGCCATGGCCTGCCATCTCTCCGCCTGAGCCGTCCGTGCTTTGCGTCCCTTTCAACAAAACCAGGAATGATAGCATTTGGACGCAACACATCTGGATCTTTCCAATATCAAATACAAACGACATTTTGTTTCATAAAATACTATTACAAGTTCATATTTCGCTCCTGATGGTGCAGCTTTACACCTAATTATTATATAGAAGCAACTCTTATTACATCTCTTTACTTCGAGCTTACGTGTAATGACTAATTCCGCAGCAGCATTGTGCACTGACGATGTACGTGCGGTTGGCAACAGGAACATGTTAATCAACAAAGGTTTTTAAAGCATGATAAAACTGTGATCGGGTTTCAAGTCAACAGCTCGCCAGGAAAACCGGCGTCATGTTAACTTCAGGGAAATGCGCTTGAGGGAACTCACAATTTGCCCCCATAACAGCGACAAAATATGCTTCTATTAAGACATGGTGATAACAAGCATTTAGAAGGAACGGAAACAACGTGAAGGAAAATTATTTTAATTACTAACTATTGTGAAGGAACGTGAAGGAAAAACTATTTTAATTACTTTTATACTTTGGGAAACAATTTTACTCTTCACTGAGTTGTCCACCAAAAGTGATATACAGTTTTGCTCGAATGCTTCGAAATTTTCAACAATTTTCTAATATTATGAATGCCGTTTTTCAGGATCACTGATTATCACGTGTATTTGTGTTACTCATAAATACCATTTTGGTAAATGGGCACTCTTTAACAGGTGTATTATAGGTGTGTAAGGAAAGCTTATCTACGAAAAGAATGCACAGGCTGTATTTTCCTGTATATACTTATTCAGAGCCAGTGAACTGCCATTAATATTCATTGACACTAGATCCGCGGGAAGCTGTTCGGCTGCTTGGCAATTTCCTTGCTCCTCATGATGTTTATTCCTCATGATGGAATCTCAATGATGCTGCACCGCTCAGCTGGCTTTTTGGAACATGTGGGAATATGAGCAGAAAACACAGCTGACGGAAGTATTCGTATTGATACGTTGCCACTTAAACTAAATTCAATTTTGTAATTTTGCAAATGTTATCAAATTACTTAGTAGTTTCATTTTTACTAACTTTTACCATAATGCTGCAGTGGAAAGTGGATAAATCTTGTTCCTTTATGTAGTAAAATATTTCCTGTAAATCATTGTATGGTCATAATCGATGTTTTGTGCGTCATTGATACCGAATCATTGGTTTAAGGCAAAACTTATGACCGTCCGTCTGTGGTCAACATTAGCGCCTATAAATGTTCCAACGATTTCCTTCAAAAATTGATCATTTCATTTTAACTAACCGTGCTGGCACAAAAAATAATTATATTTTATAACGATGCAATTTTGTTCGTAATTTGATATAAAGAATTACTTCACAACATGCTCTCTAGTAACATCTCAAGGTAAAAAGAAAATGTAGATAATTATCTGGTTCTTCTCACCATTAGAAAAACAATATTGAGGCATCCATAAATTGCGAGTTACTTCATTGCCATCAACTCCTTGGTTTTCTTGGCATGGGTAAGCAGTGTGGGAAGGTAAATTAAAGTTGTTGTTTTTTGTTTTTTTTTTAGGAATAGTTGATGCAATTTATTGTAGGTGATATTGGATTTGAACTGTATCAACATCTTCAGCGGATGTAGGATTTATGTTTGAAGTGGATGTTAATAGCTTATTTCTACGTTACATGTTAGGAGAAATAAATTTGAATCTACCAAACTGAAACAATAACAATAATAACAATAATAACAATAATAATAATAATAATAATAATAATAATAATAATAATATTTAGTAGTCGGCCCCGTGGCGCAGACGTTTGTGGCAGCCGTCGTCTGTGCCGAGGAGTCTGCAGGGTCGAGTCCTGCGTAGACATGGTCATATTTGTGATTGTCCCTTCACCTATCATCATCATCATCCTATCATCTCATAATTCACACTACAAGGCGTAACAACCTTGTGGTAATCCAAGGATACAGCTGAAAAGCTGATCCTGGAAGAATTACACACGTTAATCGTGTAGCGTGGTCAATAATGGCCTATACGCCAATAATAATAATAATAATAATAATAATAATAATAATAATAATAATAATAACTATATGAATAAATAAAAAAACAAAAACAGGATTATCTGAGCATTCACTTAGTGTCTGGGTCGAAAAGTACGATCAAGATAGATGTCCGTTTCATATTCATATTCATAACACCGAAGCACGTTTTCAAAGAGTGCACGCATCGTAAGTATAACGTGCGAAAAGGATGTGAGCGAGGTTAGAAATGTTCCTTTGGCGTTGGCGTGTGTCGCTGAGGGTGCGCGAGCCCGGTCGTGCAGCATTCCGCCAGGTGCCAGTGGTGGCCTTTCAGCCGCTCGCTCGTACGCTCGCTCGGGCTCTCCCACGGGGGTTCCCCCCCCC
>BOPP01000312.1:476040-497856 GCA_017312745.1 Gryllus bimaculatus
CCGCGGCGGCGGAGGTCGACGCTCGGGCGCCTGTGGCGCCGCCCCAAGTGAGCTGGGAAGAAGCACGTGAAGCGAGCCCGACGCGCGGGGGCCGCCAGATGCCGGCGCCGGTCGCGCCGCTCCACGTACAGTTACGCGGTGCGCGACCGCGACAGCTGCAGCGGCCGGCAGGCAGGCAGTCCCGTTGTCCCGCGGCGCGTGCGTATTCGGTTTCGCTTCCGCGTGCGCATGAGGCCGCTGCGCGCACGCGTGCCTGCGCGCGGAGGCGCTTGCGCGGCTGGCGAGGCGCGGCGCGATGGCCGTGAGGAATGTTCCGCTCTCGGCCGTCCCTTCCTCCCTCCTTTCTTTCTTCCTTCCTCCCCCCTTCCTTCCTTTCTTTCTTCCTTCCTCCTCCCTCCTTCCTTCATTCCTTCCTTTCCCCTCCTTTCCTTCCTTCTTTCCTTTTCTTACTCGATCTGCCAAAAGGGCTCGAGGCTCGTTTGGGGCGGGTATGACTTTTTATGGGGTTCTGCATCTGGAACTAATCGGCTGATTTTCGTTTTAAATGTTTTTATTATTAGGTGGAATGAGTCTGCACTTGAAATCCAACATGCATTACGGTCCCATACGATTTCAGCGGTTTATTACTTACTTAAACGATATTATTTTATCGACCATCGAGTGGTTGGGTTTTATTATGTATGTTAACGAAACTTACCGCTTTGCATGAACTCTGGAGATGCGTCATTCATTCAATTCGAGAAATACAGCGTTTTTTTGTATCACCTTTAACATCAATATTAATCTAATATTTCATTATCATAATTATTTGAATGTCATACACTCAGATTATTCAAACAATTCCGTGATATTTTCAACTTAAATTGTATATCATGCAATCAATTAAGACTAATTGTAACGAGTTTTTAATGTAGTAAATTATCATATTTGTCTATTTCCATTAAGTGTTTAAGTAAACTTTTGCGCAAATAGCTGTTGTTGCTGTTGATCTATGAACGTGCTCAAGAAATAGATTGATATTTGATCCCATGATATTTGTATATGAACTGCTCATGATCGTGTATAAGAACTAACACATAATATTCTGTGTATTTTGTTTCAGGTAAGTAACCTGAGCTGTCGTAGTTGAAGCTACCTCTTAATTGTGAGTATTAACATCATTCTGTAGTTAAATTCTTTCAAATGCCTCTCATTTGAAAATAATGATTTGCTTTCTAATCCGTCCCTCTCGCGCAGTGGCTAGAAATTTGCCACCTCAAGAGTTTCCGTTTGGAACTGATTACCCGATGGTAATTATTATTGCCGAGGCGAGAAGCTTAGATTATCAGGAAGAGCGATTTTCGTCTCTTTCCTTTCGCTGTAGTGCAGGAAGGGGGATGAAGCAGAGAAAAGGCGTGCGGAGGCGCTAAAGGTAGGCTCTTGCGCGAAGCCCCGGCGCCCTCGGCTCGCAGCCGCTCGCGGAACCTGAGCAGGCGCTCGCTTGGGCGCTGGCCTGTTCGGGATGCATCTGCCCCGATTGTTTATGCGGCCGGGTTCACTTGAGCATCTGTGCTACAACCTTGCGGGCTAGAGTTGAAAAAGAGTTTTATATATATAAAGCAACCCACTGTGTTTATTAGGGTTTTATTGGGTTTGTTTTAGTGTTGAAATCGCTTTATTTTTTATCCTTTTTTTATTTAGAGATTATTTTAATTGCATTAATTTATATAAATCTAAAACTGTAACATACGATATAACGTATATTTACGTTAATTACTAACAAAGAGGAGATTTATTCGTTGGTCTAATGTACACTCATCTCCCCTACATGTTATATTGATAAAACGGAAAAGCTGGACAGTGACATATGAGAGGTAATTTTCATGGTTCATCCAAAATTATTCACAACTATTTGACGGGTTAAATAAGTGGCACAAGTAAATCTCTTACAGCATGCGTTTTTATGTTTCATGTCATATCTTGCTTCTGTGTAGTCACATACAAAAGGCTCAATACACGATATTTTATTAATGCCAACCGAAATCAATATCAGTAACAATTATCAATTTCGGAAATTATAGTGTTGGTGATACATCTCTGTGTATGCTACCAGCAAAATGACGCTAGCGTCTTTAAAGACAAAGATTATTATCGATCATCGATGTGTTCTGATTCTGTGGAAAAAAACAACAAACTTTTCCGTGGAGAAATAGAGTACGATATTTAATAAAGTTGTAATTTTCATTTATAGTATTAAATTCTAATAATATGTATTAAAAGGCTATGTTGTAGATCAAAAAGCTTACAAGTTTTGTTCGAAATATGTGTAATATACATTTATAAAATGTTAAATTCTTATGTAAACTATTTTGGAAATGAGATTATAACATTTACATTTGTATAAAGTATTTCATATTTTTCAAGTGGGGTTTTCATGTGTTTAACTGTTTTTTAAGCGAGTTGTATTAAAAAAGTCCGTTGGGGAAAACTGCGCCCACCTGTCGCGGATAAACGTCGTGGAAGACGAGTGCGCGAAGGCGCGAGTTTCTTCAGGGTGCGCGTTCGCAGACGCCCGTAACCCCGAGGTTTGTGCACGTTGACCTCTGTCGCAGTGGTTCGCAGTCCTTACGTCACCAAATATGTCAAATGGACAGGAATTGTGGCGTACACTGGCATGGATAATTCGCGGCCATATAAAAAGTTTGGCATGAGGAACCGAAAAGATCGGATAGAGAAATGTGAACACGTGAACCGAGCCATTACATCAGTGTAGGAAAAGCCTCTTGCGCGTGGAGTGCCCCGCACTTCTCAGCTGTTTGCGCTGCTGAGGACGCAGCTGGGGCTCCGGCGCCGTCTGGTAATACTGCGGATCCGGCGAAGCGGCCGGTACCTGTGAACAATGCGCTTCTCGGGATGAGCCCAGTGGCCGAGGCGCCGAGCGAGCGTCGCGTCGCGTCGCGTCGCGTCCTCGTCCGCCCGCCGCCCGCCGCCGGCCCATTCTTCGCGGCGCGCATTGTCTCGCGGCTAATTGCTGCGCGCGCTCGGCGACCGGCCGGGCCCCGCCCCCCTGGGACGCCCTGCGCCGGCCGCCCTGCGCCGGGCCGCTCGCCACAATGGCGGCCTTCGGAGATCACCCGAACATCCCGCTCGTTCTCCGCCGCGCTATTACTCCCAGGACTTTGGATCGCTCGTCGTCGCTTTGTTGGCCCTCCTCCGCGGGAGGGTCAGGCCACTCGCTGCGCTCTCCCGCCAAGCACTTCTTTTCTCGAATCAGCCTCTCCACTTCTTCCTTGCTGCCCGCTCCGGGTCCTAACGTCAACGTGCGTGCTTTTCCGCATTATCCAAAACGCTCGTAGTCTGCGGTTTGAACGATGGAGGGAGTCAGAGTTTAGAGTGAATGGAGCTGTCTTTCGCAGGGCCGTGTGTATTTCCTCTATCTTGCATGAAAGTTCCATTGGATAGTTGCAAATTGAAGTGCCGTTCAGATACTAACTTAGTGCGAGTGGGTGGTCTCTTCACGTCGCACGAGCGCTGGCCAGCGAGCAACGCATGGCCTGGGGCGAGCGCCTGCGTTCGTCCAGCGGCGGTCGAGGATCGATGGATCGTCAGCAGAAAGAGGCCCTATGGCTGCTCCCCGTTCGTAAACACGCAGAGCGAATCGCACAAAGGCACGCGTTGATACTCGCGTCCGCGCGCGCGGCGCCGCCCCCGCCCCCTCCTGCCCCACCCGCGCGCCTTTGTTGCGACGCGCATCGAGCCGCAAAGAATGCCCGGCCACTTACGAACCATCCGGGCCGCCGGGCGGGCAGCGGCCCGTTGCGCGGGCGTATCGGCGCTGGCCGCGACGACTGCGCTAAATCGTTCATAAACGGGCACCTCGGGCGGGCGGTGGCGCCTACTTCGCGGCGCGTTGGGCGCGGAAATGGCCCAAACTCAAGCGGCCTACCCGCGTGTGCTGTGCCTTCGCTGCATTTAATCATTCGCTGATAACAGCGGTTAAGAAGTGAGGCTAGCGTCCCCCCTTAACCGCCTTTAAACTCGATTTGCGTCAGCGAGATCGATGCTCAAGAAGGGAGTGCTCTCTGCGCGATGACTTTTATCAAAGTAGATTGTTCTTTCGAAAGGCACCTCCATTTCTGAAAGAGTATTTATACCAGAGATAAAAGTAAATGTTGAACGTTAGAGAATTTGTCTCGTTACATTAGCTCTTCTGCTTACAATTAACGTGCCTATAGCTCTAGGCTGTAGCTTTCCATCTCTGGGTTCGCGAGTTCAAATACTGGTTATTGGACTGTGGAACGTTGCCGTGGAATATTAAAAAACTAGTGGTGCTAAAACAGCACATACTTTCTTGCCCCTTAGTAACGGTTATGTAATAATATTATGTTGCATTTTTGTCTATGTCAACAGATATCAGTCAACGAAGTCTGAGAACAAAGCGCGCATGTAACGATGGCCGCTGCCAACAATGGGAACATATCTTATCAATTCTTGGTAATAGCTCCATTTTTCCATTGATAGAATTGTTTTTCAGTGTGCATTGTTGTGGTATTAGAAAAATTCTTGTAAGCCCTTTTTTAGGGAACATTATTGCTTGTTTCCAATACATACTATTATTTCAACGATTCATCTTTGCTGCCAAGTGCGTAGGTTAGTTTTCTGAAAAAAAAAAATGAAATAGTAAACCAACGAAAATGATTAGGCCTGTAAACATTTTTTTTAAAATTTCGAGTACATCATACAGACAAGCAAGGATAATTTCAAATATAAAAGAAACATCTGGAATTAAATGCCATCCAGAGTATCCCATTATGAACGCATTCGAAACAACGAATTCATTACCTTATACAATTTTTTATTTTCTCATCCCTTCAAACAATTAATTTTTAAACAAAATGTTAATGTTAATCACTTTACTATTCGTAAAAACTTAGTATCTGACAAATAATTTCTTAGTCCTCATTGTACCTCACTTTTTTAAAGAGCTAATTTTGTACAACAGACTGACTGGACAAACATCTCTATCTTTAATTTTGTAGTTTTAAAAAGACTAGCATATTTTTTATCGTTCCTTATTACAATATAAGAAGAAGAAGAAAAAGAAGAAAAAATTTGGATGTAAATTTCAATTGTAAAATACGCCAAAACTACTTGTTTTTTTATAAATATTGTACAATATTGTACAATCTCAAACTTTTTTGAGAGATTAGTTTGTACAATAAGCTTTGAGACTAGAATCCCATCTCCAATTTTAAAGTTTATAATTATTTCCCCCAATTTTCGAGAAATCGGAGATGTCAACGAAAATGAGACCACCATCCACTTAAACGTTTTTTTCTATTAAAAAAGTAATCAAAAAGTTTAAGCGATTTCTGTGAAAATTTTGAAAATGCTCCGGCTGTTTCAAATTCCAGGATCCGCGACATCAGTTAGAACGATTGGGGAGTATCATTTTGGAGTAAATGGGCTTAATGTTTTGTGCTAGCATTGTGCATAGGGACGGACGGACAGACAGACAGAGAGACGTCAATAGATTTTTCGGTATCAAGGACCCATAAAACGTGGATTCTGATTCAGTTGTTGGAGGCATTTTTTTTTTCTTCTGTATTTCGCAACTGAGTTTATCCAATTTTTTCTTTACCAGGGCCCAGCAATCCGAGTTTTTGTGTCGACAATTCGCCGTTTTCCAGCGCACGATTACAATACTTTTTCTTACGTTGGTAAGATCGAGAAAGTAATAAAAAAAATAATAAAGTAATAAAAATAATATGAAATGTCGATGAAGAAATAAAAGTAACTTCAGTACAGTGATGTGTTTTTTGCCCACGTTCACTGTTCATTAGGATGCGCAAGACGGTCTTTCCTCGTGCTAGGGTCCGATTTGCTTACGCCTCGCTCTTTGGCTCGTGCCATCCGCGCGCAGGCGGCCTTCACGTGCCCATGCGCGCTCTGGGCGCCAAGGCCGGCCCGGCTCTCGCCCCAAAGGATCCGGCTGGACATTTTCAAACAAAGCCCTTTGATGGGAGCGGCGAACCACTTACTCGAATACCTTTGACGGTTGCGCGTCTCGAGGGCCTTATTTTTGCGGAGCGCAGCACCGACGGCAGCACCTTTCATTTTCGTGAGGAGCCGTCACGGCGACTCGGCGGCGCCAAGGTAAGGCGCGCAACTTGTCCTTCCTCCCGGCGTGCACCCGCCGCGACCCGCAACCTCCCCGCCAGAGCCAGAAAGGTGCTCTCGACAGAGGATTTTGAGCACTAACACATGACTTAATCACAAAAATATTTATAATAATACAAAATTAGCTTCAACATTGTGAAAGGGAGGGAAGCAAACGAAAGAAACATTGCAAAAGAGGAAAGGAAATGTGAACATTATGGAGCGTAAAAACGCCCATCAGGACTTTCCATATTCTCAACTAAGCCTTTTCGTTAAAAATAAACCAATGAACAAACAAATAAGAAAAGAAAAAAATTGATACTTTATTGCATGTTATTGCCTTTGATTCAGATTTCGACGTAAGCTGCTATTCTTATCTGGATCGAGAGAATCTGAAAACTGTGAATAACGGTACACGTTCTCTTCTGCTGGTAATTATGAAAGAGGATTGATTGCCGAGGGGGAATTTGAAAAGAGGGAGAGAGAGAAAAATAACAGATGTTAAGAAACGAGTCAAGTTAACATATACTTAATAAATAAAAGTAAGTAAGTAAGTAAAAGCCAATCTTTAAAGTTAACGAAAAAATGTTCTATACTACGTGTATAAACTGTTCTAATGATCACCGATAGCACACACACACACACACGCGCACACACACACACACACACACATACACAAAACGAGAACATTAGAACTCTTAAAATGCATTTACTGCAGAAATAACAATAGGATCCATGGAGTCATGTGTAAACATAAAAATACCGTGGAACGTCTGCAACTCTTCGGTTGCACGAAATCTTCGAATGTCCTTCACTTTCACTAGAAGACTAACGTTCGCTGCTTTGAATCTGAAGGAGAAAAGCAGCAACTTGGTCATGTACAGTTTGGAGTCCTGTTTATAGCTACAATACGTCTTGCATAAGCGAGCTTGGTTCATTGTAATTAAAGGCATCGTGTTGGGAAGAAACAGCAGCAGAGAGCGCGGGGCCCCACTAGCGCCGCCCGACGGGCAGAAGCACCTATTGCGCAAAGCTACCTGCGCCGCCAGGTGTGCCAACTGCCCTCGCCCTGGCGCTGGCTCTCTTAAGCGCGATTGTGGGAATGCAGCAAAGAATGCCCTTCCTCGTTGCTCCTTGCTGTTGAATATGTAATTATTACAGAAGGTTGCGATTGTTTTACACTTATTTCCTAGAATCGCAATGAATTAGTTTCCTAGATTCTGTAGAGTAAAGAGACTATCGCTCGAGAACATTTTGGGTGCAAATTACCTCGCGTATCGTCGATGGGGAATTTCACATGCGGCGAGCAGTATTTGAATTTTGGCCAGTGCACTGCTGCACACTCAGCGATTACGCGGGAGGACTGGTAGCAGGAAGGGATATATCGAATTTCTGATTGATTCCGCGATAATTTGCAGTCATTATACAGTAATTGATGATGCAATATTGATTCTAATTTTCTCTCCGACGTCGTTTGCATTTCGAATGTAATCTGAGATGTGCTTACTGGTGAATGGTGTAGCCGCACAGCTCGAGTGACCATCTCATTCTCGAATGGTCCAAAGGCTACGTGTTGTTTTGTGCTGTCTGCTGTTTTTGTTATTTTTTTTCTCGAAAAAATGTGGTTATTCATATTATTTCATTTCCAATTAATCGTCATAAATAAGAACGATTCTGAAATGAAATAATTTTGAGTTTTATGCCTTGCTGGAGTCTGTTTTTAATATGATTTGAAGGTTAGGAAGAAATCAAGTAATATTTATTTTAAATTCCGAAGTTGTATTGATGAATTACATGTAATAATAAGTATAAATAATGTATTAATCAATATCATTAGGTTTCCTTCCGGCCTATATTTCAGACCTGCATTGCATGTAACTATATTAATTCAATGCGATGTTGGAAATGAACCTGAAATTGATTGGGAAAAACGGATGTGAAAAGATGCAAGAAATGGGAAAATGTTAGTGACTTACGTCACCTTACACTTGTGTTCTGTTTGGGAAGGTAAGAAGGCAAGTGGAAAGTATCAGCTAATAATTCAATCTGCGAATGAAGTTAATTTCGATCATCCTTATCATTAAAGATGAATTCACTGTATATTGATGAAAATATATTTTACAACTCTAGTCCATCAGCTATATCAATGCGATAAAAATAAATAAATAACTACAAAATGGTCACATGGAAGAAAAACTATGCGATTATGTTGAACGTAGATGGTGAGAATTAAAAGCGCTGCTGCATGACAGAAGCCAAATGGGGGAAGGCGATCGGTCCAGAAAGGCATGACCTGTTTTGGCACTGACATATCGGATATCGCAAACGGAATAAAGCGTAGAACTCGAATCCATCAGCCGAAAGAAAATACTGACGTTGCTAAGATTTTTGTGGCAATGACAACAGGCGCTCGCTAACATTGGGCGCTCTTTGATTAAAAAAAACAAGACTACTCAAAAATGTTTCGGTTTATGTGAACATTGTAACCGGGCAAACTTCGTAAACTAGACACCGTGGTCATCTTACCGAACCTGACAAAAGAGTTGGAAATTCGATGCATGAATACTTTTTCTAGCTGACTAGAGATGGATCATATTGCTACCGACTCCTCCTCAAATTCTGTACGATTTACGCACCCTGTCTGTGTGCACCGTTCGCCCGCTGCTCTGTGAATGTGGACGCGCGGGCCCCGAGCGACGCCTGCCTCTGGCCTCATGGAGCGCGCTCTGGGCCCTTGCCGCCCCCTGCTGGCCCTCTCTGGCGCTCTGGCTCCTGCTGGAGCCGCTTCTGGCGCGGCTCTGGCGCCTCTCTAGCCCGTCTGGCCCTCTGGCCGTCTGGCGCCTTGGCCCCCTCTGGCCGGCGCTCTAGCCCCCCTGCTGGCCGCTGCTGCCCCGCCTCTGGCGCCTCTGGCCCCATGCCCCCCTTGGCCTCCTTGGGCCCCCTCTGCCCCTTGCCACCTCTGGCCCGCTCTGCCCCCCCCTCTGGCGCTTGGCGCCCCCTTGGCGCGCTCTGGCCCCTCTGGCCGGGCTCTTGCCGGTCTGGCCCTCTGGCCCGCTCTGGCTTCCTCTGGGCCCGCTCTGGCAGGTGTGGCCGGCTCTGGCCCGCTCTGGCCAGATATGCATGGGCCAGAGAATTTACGAAAGTCAAATTTTCAAAACTGAGTAAATTTTGACCTGTATGATCATTTTGGACATGTATTTGTTCGCAGCAAGGAAATTTTGACCTTTTCGCGAAAGTGGGCTCGCAAGGAGGCGGGAAGAGGTTAAGGAACTGCAGAGGATATTAAATTTGCAATCGTTATGAGACGAGAAGGAAGCAGTGAGTGAACTGTTCTAGAGATAAAATGCATTGTCATAAAGTTGGAAATAGGGAAAGAGTAATTTTTGGGAAGTATTTGGGGGGGGGGCGAATATAACGAGGAGCGCGTACTTAGGAAACAAGCTAGTAAACAAACGTGTGGCGGCGATCACGTGCAAAGAGGGAGCGTCGGCGCCTCGCCCCGCCCCGCCCATTATTCCCCCATCAGCGTAATTGCGTGGCAGCTGGGAGTCGCTCTCGGGCGCTCTCCATTGAGCGCGCAATCGCCGGCATTAGCTGACGCGGGCGCTGGGGCGACGGCCCCCGGCCCACCCGACGCAGACGCTTCAGCGCGCAGCGTGTGGCGAGTGTGTCGTAGCTTTGGGAAGTTTGATCGGTGCGGGAGCGGGATGATTTTTTAATGGCGTCAATCATGTACGCGTCTGCAGATTTGGGTTGTTATGGCTTCAGCAACAAACAAAATGGGCGAGTATATGATTTGTTCGTGGATATTCCTTTGTACCTGTAAGGGAAAAATTGTGTATGAGCTTCCGATCAAACATGACAGTTAGTAATGTCAACTATTAGAATGCCTGGGAGTGTTTTTTATTAGATTGACAGCATATAACGAAAAGGTTGAGTGGCTGACTCTGCATGTGTTTCTTGTATGTGACAGTTTCCTCTTGTCCTGCGTTGGAAATATTTCTTTAATGCTTTACAATAATGCATGTTTTTTTTATATGGTCGCCAATCGTACCCTCAAGTACACCTTTCAACCCAGCGCCAACTAGATCAATGGTTGACCCTAAATGCGTGGTTCTTGCATTTCCATTTTTACTCTCTTTCTGAGCATGAATGTCTGTGTGTTTTAAGTAATCCATATCCGTCGCCGTCGTCGATCCCTTGCTTGAGTTTGGTGTAAGGTTGCCCTTTGTCACCTTCAAGTAAAAAAGTTGGGACCCATTGAAAACGAGGAATGGCTCAATTTTTATTCAAGTAAAAAGAAACATTTCAATAAAATAATCCCATTAATATTATGGCGTATAATGTTTTGTTAAATGGAGAGATTTCAACAGTTTTGGTCATTACGAGTTCTTAGGAGAAACTGTCAGACGGAAGGTCTCCGAACAACGCTTATCGCAATTCTAAGCAATATCGTGTTGTGAAGAATCCTTTTCGAGGGATGAATTCAGACGTCTCGGAAGAATGCTGTCCCCGTCCCATTGTAAACCTATTCCTGTTTAAGTTTTAGTTTTTCAGCAGAAAAAATATTAAAACAAGCACCGCATCTTCCCTAAAGATACTTAGCAGTTTTTAGATGACAATTACCTATCTCACAACCCCAAAAATTGTGAGAACTCCTTTCTTACCAACTATCATCATACAGAGTTAATTTAATTAACGTAAATATTTTTCGGTAATGTGGTGAGGTATTTTTACTCGTAGTTTCTCGTTTACTGTACGAATATTTCACCCATGCCTAATTTTGTAAATTGGCTTGCCTTTAGTTTGAAGGTGGCAACTCTGTGAGCTCTGCAAAAGTACTGCATCTCTGCGAAATGTTCTTCGCCAGACCGACGCCTGGGTCGCCGGCTGATAACACTGCGCTAGTGAGTTCAGCGGCTGCCGCTGGAGGGTGAGAATACTTTTCACCCGCAATGGAGTTTGTTGCGATATCGTCTCTCAAAATAATATTTTAAGAATTGATTTAAATACTACTGTGAGAGGTTTCCGTGATGTTCCCGCCTTCCTCCCGTTCTTCCAGTCGCCTCTCGTCGGCTGCGAGCCGTCATTTTGAGTGCGTGGCCGCGCCTGCAGGACTGGTTGAATGACCCCCGCGCTGCCGCCGTGCACTGGTGGCACTGGTGGCACTCGCTAATACCGCTACATGGCTACGCGATCACTTCTCATTAATGGAGTGTTGTGAGGAGTGACATGGTTAATTTGCACCCGTACCATATCTGGCCGGAACTCACATCCGTTGCTACAAAAACCGTTCATGATTTGCATTATTCAAACGAATGCCGCGAGCTGTCATTGGTGTTGCGATCGTCACGCTCTGCAGCGTCCCTACACCGTCACTAGGCGTGCCAGAGCAAGTCCGAAGATCGTACCGGGCCCACCATGTTCTCCGAGAGTGCCTTTTTAGCGAATTTCTTGCCGAATATCCACTTGGCAAATTCTTTATTTTCGCTCGTGCGGTACCAGCTCGCTGGTTCTCCCTCTTTGCGAAATGTCATTAGCGCGGTCCTCACTGGCATCTGGCTTTCCTGCTGACTTTTGCCAGCTAGCCGAATAACAAAGTACTAAGTATCACATCCCAAAATGGCCCGAGTTTGTGAAGTGAACGTGAATCATTTTTTCCCTCACCGACCACGCCAGAAATTTAGTTTGACATTAGTGTGTGTCCGAATAATCACATCATTGAACAAACTTAACATACTTAATAAGAAGACTCGATAATAAACTGACTATTGAGTAAAGCTTACTCGTAATACAGACCGAAAAAGAAGGGTCAATAGCCCAGTCAAATTAGACAAGTCCAGTAAAAAAATGCCGGAGTTTTGAAACTTGGCATGATTGTTTTGTTGGTACCTACACACTTTATACTAAAAATTCTGAAGTGTGTGGGGTAAGCTGAGGGTAGTCTTTAAAGGACGTTTTCTTATTTTTTACATATAGCTCCATAATTGTCATTTATATGAAAAATTGTGCTCTTTACAAACTTAAAGTACTCTTATCCAAAGTTAATATAAGGTTTTGTTGCCTTTTACAGGGCTCGAACACTTAGTGTTTTTATTTACTACGGGCCTCGTTTCTTAATCATTCTTATGAAAATTGTTATATGTTTAATGCACAAAAGTAATTTTATTTTTGTTTAACATTCGTCAACAATATGTATTTGCATATGTTGGTAAAAAACAATCATAATACTTCTTATCAAATCTTAATTTGTACATTCTTGAGAATATCGGACGTTGTTGGGCCTTAGATTACGTCGGGCAAGAAAACTGATTATCCGTAAATTATTTAATATGGATGGAATACAAATATTTTGTAGGTTTGTGTACATTGGCAGCATATTAATTACATTAGTAAACAATATACGAGTACATTCAATTTTCGATATTTGATTTCGGTAGAGTGGATAGATATGGGGGTATATGCACAAACCTGAAAACAACACGTTTAAACAGCGCCCCTCCCCACACCCACCCACAAACATTTTTACTTTCTCGCACTTTTAAGGTAAGAAGACAAAGTATTGTAATCGTGCACCGAACATCAGAGAATTTCCGATGCAAAATCTCTCATTGCCTTCTCCTGCTAAGCAAAAGGTGGATAAGACCTGTTGCTACATCCCCTAAGACTTGGTGTGACCACAATCCATGTTTTATGGGTCTTTGATACCGAAAAATCAATTGTCGGTAAAACGTGTCTGTCTGTCCGTCCGTCCTTGTGCAAAAATCGTGTCGTCGCCCCTGTGCTCCAAATTTTTTGATTAAATTTTGTTGGTGAATAGTGCAAAAGACGTTTAAGAGTATGGTGTAAGTCTCATTTTCGATGCCATCTCTTATTTTTTGAAAATTGGAAAAAATAAAATAAAACAAAATTTCGTTAGTGGAGATAGAGATTCTGGTTTCAGAGAAAATCTGATGTACAAAATTAGCTCTTCCAAGAAGGCCGTATACAATATTTTGAAATAACAAGTAGTTTTTGCATATTTTGCGATTGAAATTTACAATAAACATATCTCAAAACCCACTCAATTTTTTTTCTGTAATTTGTTTTCTCGTGTGTAATAACAGACGATAACAAATATGATGATAGTCATATTTTAGGGTACTGCTTCTTTTTCTTAAAGAAATAAAAAATCTTATAAATTACAAAATTGAAGATAGAGATTTTTGCCTCAGACAAATCTGTTGTACAAAATTCGCTCTTTAAAAAAGGTCATGTACAATTTTTTGGAAAAAAAGCGAGTAGTTTATGCGATTGAAATTTACCAAAAAAAGATTCAAAAAAATCTCCAAATATTTTTTTAAAATTTTCTCCACATATGTTATAAGGAACGACACAGTATGTTGTATAAAACTATCTTTTTTAAAAAAGGTAAGGTACCATGTTTTGAAAAAACGGGTAGTTTTGAAGTTATTTCTGGTTGAAATTAATGAAATACACACATCACATATGTCACACCAACTACGGGCCTCGAAAGAACTTTAACGAATGATATAAATAATAATTAATTTAATATTAATTATAATTTCCTATTGATAATGTCAATATTAATTCAATTTTTACTCTCTCGTACTTTTACTTTACTTAATGTACAATTTCTATTCTCAATGTATTGATGTACGAGTACATAAAGTTCTACAGACGTTATAATGGCTTTCCTCAGTCCTTTATAACGGGGGCAAATAATTCTTAAGCCGCTGTTCTTAGGCCATCACTCATAATTATATTATTCTCCAGTTTAAGATATACAACTGTGGAGTGTTACCAGCACAATCTAGAAACTGTCAATGTAGATGGTGTTGGTGCAAAGCAATGATAAGAGAGGAAGTGTTTACCAAAAATAGATCTTCAAGTAAGGCCATTTTCAATTTCTTTTTTTCTTCTTTTTTTTTCAAAATTTGAGCATGTTTGGGCTAATGTGGAGACAAAAATTTCTCGTACAATATATGGATAATACATACCTATTGTTCTTGCTGTTAAAACACTGAATTTCACTTCTAATATAATTATTTTCCCTAAAGCAGTTTTATTTTTGTGTATTTATGTTAAAAATATTAAAATTACAACAAAAAAATAGATGACACAAACTAAACAATCAGAACTTTTGACAGCAAATCAGGGCAGTTAGGGCAAAGTCCAAAAATCATCGTACAAATCGGCGTACTCGTATATGATTTCTTTGTTATCATCTTTCGTTTCACTTATTGACTAATATTATGTGATGTTGAAATTCATCTTGACCGCGTGAATGACGTAGGCTATAAACAAGCCGGCACTGGAGACCACGTTTGTATTTTTACTTTCTCTTTTTCTAAAATGTTTGATAAATTTCCTAAGATGAGGAATGTACAAATTTTTTCTTGAAATCTTGCTAATCATATTCCGAATAAAATTTATCAAATGGAGAATGATGGACAGTAGGCGCAGTTTTGTTGATGTATTATTCCTTCTAATTTTGTTTTCTCTGAGAAGGGAAGAGTACTCTGGAGACTTGTAAAACCTTTTTCGTCTCGTCGGGCATGAAGTACCTGGCATATTGTTTAAAATTTCTGCTATAAATGAGTGATCGGTATAAATGAACTATCGTCAAAATTTAATTACTTTGGGAAATTTGTAAAAAATCAATTACAAAAGTTCAGTACGACAGATAACAATATTTCGCCTAAACGTTGTACTGAGCTTTCTGGAGGCAGAGGCAGCGTTACCGCGCTTTACTGCCTGTCACTTGCTGCGTGAATCTTCGTGGACAAATATACAGAGATAACCAGATTTCAGTTCTGTAATTTTGATATTTTTCAGGCCACTGCTAATACTAACTAGATACTTTTTGCTGTTCGGCGTCATAAAATCTTGGCAGAAGCGCTCAGCTGCTACGAAGCTTTAACCTCTTCATTTAATCATTCCGAGTAAATGGCAACAAGGGTAGATTACGTCATTGGAAAAGCTGCTGTATTAGGTTCGTCTAGAATACCACTGTCGGCGTCATCACGTGACTCAAACTACCAGCACAAAAAAGTTAGGCAGAACAAATGGATGCGAATATTTATTAGATCCAGAACTTCCGAATGCATGATTTCTATAACAGTTCCAATTCTCAGTAATTTCCAATAACATTACAGTATTAGTGAATATTATGTGCATATGATTTCAATTTTATACAATGTGTAAATAATCCTAGAAAATTATTAACGAAATATTTTCTGACTGACATTTCTGCTGACTTCGAGTACAAGTAACTAAAATCACATTTATTTTTCTTTTTGACTGCAACATGATACTGCAAAACGTTCGGTTAATGTTTTTACAAAGTACATCGGTAAGTCGGAAAGTGTGGAAAATGTAGACGGTTCAAAATTGTAATAATTTGTCATATTAGTAGACGTTTCGATTTATTTCAACCTCATTTGAATATAACAATTATTTGATACTATTTATTTCAACAATTTTAGTTACTCATTCCTGAATATGCAAGCAAGATCCTTCTATATTAAAAGACCTTTCGCTCGATACCAGATCTGAGGTTGTACACATTGATTTATACATTTAAACATGTTTAAGATCATTAATAGTGTTTAAAAGTAATGAGAAATTAATGTGACCACGCGTAGTGTATTTCTATTAGTACATACGCTTAGAATGAAAGGCACCAGTTTGAAATTCATATACCGTTCCCATTCGTTGCTAACCCACAACACGAAATGCGATGCAAGGGATTCAGAAATTGTCGGTGCGCGCGTGCTGTATTCTTGCTTCGTAAATATCGAAAGAAGATTCCGTCCAGTGCTTGTGATAAAATCGCAGTAATGAAAACTTTTCATACAGTGCTAGCTAAGTGTTGTATTTGGTCATCGAAAGGCGGGAAAATGTCATAATTATTAATTACGTTAAGACATTGTACTAAACATTAGAACAATAGAAACAAAATGTTTATTTATAAAAAAAATTTCCTGCTCAAACAAATAGTTGGAATCAGCTCTATTTGTAATACTAAGAAGGAAGATCATTAAGTGTAGGTTAGATGTTACATATTTTTGCATTAGTTACGGATCTTGTTTTTTTTAAATTTTGGTGTTGGTAACATCGTTTCCATAAAGCATATGTAAATATTAACTGTTGCTTACTTTTTCAAATATTGTTTTTTAACAAGTTGTGTAGTTCTGCAGAAAATAACTTAATGTCTTCAATACCTATAATTTTCTATTATTTACGATAAATCAGGTTTTCGATGGAAAAAATACAAATGGATGTGTAACACAGCGATAAAATTGAAACCAGTAATACATGAACAAACGTATATCATGGCAACAATAGTGCGCTATGTAGTCCTGAAGTGTAATTGGCAGATATGAATCGATATTCAGATACAACAATCTAAAGGTCGTTATTTTCTCTGGACAGCTTTTTCCGTTTGTAGACCTTCTTTTTTGTAGACGCCTTACAACGTAATGTGTATATAAATATAATACATAATATAAGTATACTCACACGATCCACACTCACTTGTTCATGGTAGTCATGGTTTGGAATAATTTGGCGGGCAGTGTTCCTCGCACTCATTTCAGAATGGATCGGTGTAAGAATCAGGAAGAATTTCCAATGAAACGTCAACGACGTTGGCATACTCATCGTTTCAAGGCAAGTGTTACACATTATTTTTTGAAGACCTGTAAACCTTTCGTATATATTATTTTAGTTCCTGCGTGATGTTTTCGAGCAGTATGTGAGTGACGACGTTGAGTGTTGACGGCTGTAGGTTGCGTTGCGAAACTTCGCTTACAATTGGCAAATGGAGACGCTTAAAAGTGCAGTTATACTTCGATTTATTTATAATGGCACTTGACGTTTAAACAGCTGTTGCAGGGTCACCATAGTGACGTTGAAGCTCTCCATTGGATGACACCGTAACAGCTGACTTACGTCAAGTGCTACTACAAATAAACCGAAGGATAGTACAAGACTGAATACTTTCGATTCGAACTGCGTTCGTGTCGAATCTCGACGCGTCTGCGGCTCCCTGTCATTAGTGGCAAAACGTGATTTTCTAGTGTTAAATGTGGGTGCTGTGTTGCCTTTTCATCGCGCCGCTCTCCGTGTAAATCGCACGTGCAAGTGCAAATTGCAAATAATGCAGGAGGTTGCCGTAGCAGCGTTGAGCTGAGTCTTTTGGGAGCCCTCGCGGGGGAGGCTTGGGGCCGACACCCGGACGCTTTCGCAACTCGGCTGCTGGAGGTCACCCCCGTCGGGGATGGCGCCGGCGCTAGCACCCGCTCCTTACCACGCCCACCACGCGTGTTTCCCTGTCACTTCCCCCGTATTGTGCGCAGTCGGACTCGCTCAACGACGACTCTTCGCCAGCTTTTGGGCATTGAACACGAGCGTTTGGGCTCGTAGCGTCACAGTGCTTTTTATCCCTTGGGCTAGGTACTTGTCGCCGTAAGTAACACAGGAGTTCTTCTCACGTGATCACCCATCCGGGAATTCGCGGTGTCTCGAATTGCCTTACTTCAGTGACTTCACGGAGCGTCATTAAGCAATTCGGTCGAGAACGCCGACTTTGGTGCACTGTGAACTTCTTTAACAATTCTTCCTTCAATGCGTCTTTTTACGTGTTGGGAAAAGTTACGGAAACTCATATTAGAAAGCAAGAAATCGATCCGTTTGAATGACGTGCCTAATTGAACGTTCATTTATATCAGTTCTTATACATCGAACCATTTCGAATCTCGTCCTGCTTATTTTGAAATACAGTTGTAAACGTTTGTGTAACTGTCAGTTTACGTATTGGGAATTGGATGCGTGTGTACAGTTAGGCATGTGGGGTCGAATTGCGTAACCTAACCTTTTGTGCAAAAGAGAAGAATGAGCTTCATTAAGTGGCTTCGGAGGTAGGTTGGTGGGCGCAGGTACGCGAGCGTGTCCTCGGGCTTCGCTACGCCACGCTCCATAAAGGCGTCGCTTCCCGCGGTGGGGCGGGCGCGGGGGCGGGCGAGGCAGATAAGGCCACTGCGTATAGCGTCGGCCCAAGCACTGGCGTCGTGTCCTTGCTCGTTGGTTGATGCGTCGCCGCACCGGTGCGAGTCGTGGACGTCCAACCTCACAGTCAGTGGAGAAGATTGTAAAATGTGGATATTATCCAGCTACAGGAACAAGAAGACTAATAATTGTATATGTTATGATCACCAATTACTATTGAATTTACAAAATTATAAGTACATTTATTAATGGTCACGAAACATTGTAGTCGTTATGTACTCTAATCAAGAAATTGTATATCTGTATTTCAATTAGTACCTAACATATAATCATTTAAATTCTTAAAAACTATCTCCTATTTGGCAGATATGATGAGATATAACTATATGATATTAATCTTGGAATGGTAAGGCCCCGAACGAAAAAAAATTAAATATTTTTTTATAACAAAAACTTTTTTATAATATGAAGGTATTGATAATTTTTAAAAAATCGAACTTGGTGAAAATGTTATATACACTTTATTGAAATTAAACAAATCTAAATGTAATACACACACTTTTGACTTCATTCTGAAAGTGTTATTAATATTTGCATTGGCTACATGTAACAAATTTTTTCGATAAACGTACAAATTTGTTGCGTTCTGCACATGTGTTTGTGCCTTTTGCTCTTGCACACATGTCACCGACACCAAAATACAGCAGTAACCCTACTGATATTGGGGTACTGTGTGCCCCATCACTCCCTATATAACTAATACACTATGTATAGACAATTATATATACTAATTAATGCCACTAACTTCGTGTTGCACCATGGAAATTTACGGTTCGTAGCGCACTCTGCTTCCAAAGTTGTGACCAAATTCTATGTAGCACGACCTTGTGACAGATTAGCATGTAAGCGACCCACTAATATCGGCGGATTATCTGACTATCACTTGGGGTTCGAGTTGGCGCATGCGTAGAGGGTCGAAATTGTTGTCGATTTCCTTGGCTACGCAGTGCTTCAACTCGCTAATAGAGTTTCGGTTGACGAGAAGATCTACGGAATGTTCTATTGTTGAATAGCAATAGTCACACTAGTTGGTGTGTATTGATAATTTCTAGAAGATTTAGTATACCATCTAATATGAAAAGAGAGAGAGAGGAGCTCTAATTTCCTCTTTTCTATTGTTGGTGTGCGAGGTATTTCGATATATATTTCGTACTGCCATACAAACTGACTTGCATACCGGTTGACGACCGGCGTAAATAGTTTCATCGTGTACAGTTGGTAGAAATGTTGCGTTTGTTCCTAGTGTTTACAAATCATACGACGGAGTGATGCAGGAAGTATCTTTGTTTAGTGCAGTAGACCTTACATTCATTTGCTCCCTAAAATACCATAATCTCTCCCACTAACAGAAGTGGCGACGTCACCCACCTTGAACTGCATTCTCTGCACTCATCGCGAGAAGACGCACGATGTCATCACCAACATTTCTGCGTGCGACGTATCTAAGAAGGGCAGATAATTTACCACGTGTCGACTCGGCGGCCAATTGTGAGTGGCAGCCGTTGGTGCGGGAGTGCCAACGTTCTCGCTTTCCCCGCAGCTGGGCGCGCCCAGTCGCCTCCACGACTTTGGCTCCCCGCCCACCCCTTGCTCCTCATCGTGCGGCTGCGACTTTTTTAGCTGTGGAGAAAGTAGTCGTGTGTAACGTACGCCTCAGCAAATGCGTTCTCGCCCCCGTCACAATACTCTTTTGTCTGCTTAATTAATGACTTCATTCCAATCCATCTTGTTTGGAAACTGCGAGTCTTCGGGCTGCGTGGTCTAACATGTTCGTTGCTTTCTTTTCAGGAAAATTTGCAATGTGTGCCCCGGGCTAGGCTTTTGAATGCTTTTAATAGAAGTTTTAAGGAACCTAGATTTTACAATGTCGTAAACATGCAAAATTAATTGCATTTATTAGGAAACCTATTTTCAATATTTCCTGATAATGAACCAATTTTTCAATGAAATACGAGCATATTTTTCTCGAAAACGTATTCAGAAACGCAGAAATACTTAAGAAAATGGAAACTGTTTGCTATTCAATCCCACCAATTGCTGAACTACTCAATTACTTAGGCCATATTGCTCACGGATTGCATAACGTTTGGATTCAAAGATTTCACATTCGCGTTTTCGTAGTAAATGATGTAATCGCACTTGTCTAATGAAAAGGCCATGTCATTGCTTGGTCTTTTGTTAATTGTACGCATGTTTTATCAATCATTGGCGAAGCACTTCACCCGCGAATCGTCTTTATTTATATATGTTGGATTCTTGGAAGATGTGTATCCGATTCTCGCTAATTCAGATACAGGCGGACGCAGGAGTTGGACTTCACATTGTAGATAGCAAAGGGCTTAAGATCGTCTGTCTTCCATCTGTTCCTGGAAGGTACATTTCCTTCTTAATCGCACTGCTCTTTTCGACGCCTCATTAGCTGCCGTGAGCAAGATAAATGCCTTCCAGGCAGGGCCTCTGAGTCGGTATGAGTGGTATTGAGTTGTCAAAGCAAGTAGAGATTATCGGAAAGCCATCCACGTCACTTACTGCGATTCTTGTTATTGCACCTGAAAAAATCTTGAGAGCACATGATCGAACGGCGCGCTTGGACTGCATTTGTGCTACTTTCTTATTGCTGAGCTTCCCACGCCTACCTGTACTTTCCATTTAGTCAGAGATGAGGACACTGCATCGCACTCTCAGCTAAAAGCCCGTAAGGCAGTCTCGTTTCGAGCCTAAAATTTAGTAAATGCGGAAGAGGCACTGTCTTTACTAACTATTGTGTATTGAAATAGCAGCTTTCCATGGCTTAGCCATCATTATGAGTATCATGATAAAATAACTGATAAAAATATTAAAACATTCTGTTAAGGACAAATATATTACTAATAGAAAATTAATGGAGATTATTAATATATTATTAAAAGAATAAGAGGGATTAACATCATAAAAGAAAAATGAATGAAAAAGGGTGCGGAGAACCTTATAGAAATATTTAGCGATTTCTGGAGGCTGTGCTGGAAGCGTAAAAACCTAAGTACGAGCTTCCACTGAGAATAATGAAAGTTGAACAATTAAGAATTGGATGGGGCTGAGACTAGATAAGACGGTGGTATGAGAAGTCAATATTGCCTATGTGGGATAAACTATTACAATTTTGCCTTATTCTGCTTGCTTGGACGCTGCTTCCAGCGTCTTGGCTGCCGTGGCCTACAACAATTGGCCCACTGTGTAAGAACTTCCTTCAACGTTTATGTCGTCAGGATCCACGGGAAGGGAAATAAGGTTTTTCTAACCATTAATAACGTAATAGTTAACATTAATTGTAACTTGTCACAAATCTTTAGTGCAGAAATATTTTCGGATAATCATTTAAAGGAATAAAATCGTATCGCAGCATGAGCCGAATGTAGCCTGCGACTCGATCTGTATTATGACCCATTGGGTCAAAACATTTGCAATGTCCCCTTCCACAAAGTGTCTGGATCCGTCCCTGATATCATTTTCATACATAATGATGCAGCACCTTGCGCGCCGTTCCTGTGGGAAGCAGAGGAACCGGCGCCCACGGGCAAACCGGGACGTCCGCACAGCGGGGCGGTCGTGCTTCGTCAGGCGGCCTCA
>BOPP01000312.1:497934-541032 GCA_017312745.1 Gryllus bimaculatus
ATAGTTCACGTAACGTGTTTAAATAATGCGTACTGTAATAATGAGTTATTTTTGGGAACTTACCCCCTTACTCCCCTCAATAATATTCGGGTGGACTAAGTCACTGAGCTCCATGCGTATTGGCTGCTAGTCATTTATGAGATGTCTTCTGGAACGATAAGTGTAGTGAATGCACGAATCCAATACATTACATCGATTTTATAATCCAAAATGCATAATACTATTCACTTACCTATGTATTTATAATTATTTAGGCAGTAGGGATGTTGAATTATAAGTTCCATGTGGAACTTACATTGGAACACAGCGCGTCCTCAGCAGGTTTCCTCGCGTGCTTCGCCCTCTGCGTCTCATTCCACTATTTCGTCACCATTCCCTTCATCATATATATCATTTTTTTGAGATTACGTATCGATGTGAAAGACCTTAATAGTTGAAGAGCCCCTGATTCCAAATGAATATGGAATGACAAGTATTCGCATGCTGGTAGTTTGTTGTCAGACATACAGATTTTTCTTTGCAAGACTTATACTGCAATACCATGTGCACAGATTCTTTTCGTACTAACCCATTCCATTTAAGTAACGCAATTCTGTAACCTCTTTATAAATGAATCACTATTTGCTAGGAAATGCCTTGTGCTAACGAAGCACTTTAATGCGAAGCAGCTTGCATTACGACCTTAATGGACAGAACGTGTGTCTACCCCAGAAGACGTAGAGTTGAAGCCTTGGGACGTAGCTTTGCAACTCATTTACTAAATGAGAATTCAGGGCCATTACAGAAATCGTTGCAACGTTACTTCCCTGAGTTTTGCTTTTAAATGCATCTGAAGTGGGGCACATTTCTAAAAAAATGATATAAGATGAATGAATAATTTGTATTGTACATTTCACTTTTGAAAACGAGTTTCGTTAAGAATTATGATATGGGCTTTGACCGTGTGTTTAGTAGATTTCCTATTGAACTTCGGCGAATTGAATCGGACTACGTATATTGGATTACAGCAGTGAAAAGGGTAACCGCTCAAATTGCCTCGGTCGTGTATGTTTATTTTTACAGTTTATTACTTAGGCAAAAAACAAGAACGCTCGTATTGTTACATGAAATAAGGTAATGCATTTGAGGCATGTATCGAGGGGTTTTAAGCGAATAGTGTGGATGATGGTAACGAGTTGTTTCCCGAACGGCCGATAATGGATACGTAACGTGTTTATAACGGGTTTGCTTCCCCGGTTGTGATGTTACGATTATTCGGAGGCAACGTGGTGACCTGGCTGGCGCTGCCGTGGCCCACTGTGGAGGCCCCGCTGCCTCCCCCGCAGTCGCCGCCGCTGATGTCACGGGTCGTCGAGGCTGCTGACATCATCGCCGCGCCCGTCCCCCGTTCCCCCTCCCCGTCCCCCTCCCGGCCTGCGCCGCCCCAGCCCGCGCTCTGCGCCTCGAGCGGCTCCACCGCCCGACGCCCCACGCCACATTTTGGTTGCCTTGTCGCATTTTGCAAAATCTGTTTTGAGAAAAAAATAATGAAAAGTAGGAAATGATAGAACATAAATGATTGCTCTATGTTTATGTTCCGTGGTGATTGGTTAATAAGTAGCGGACATATCTGCTTCATCTCTGAAATGAAATACCAAAGAAGTCTGTTTGGTTATTTAAAAAATACAATATTTTGTTTTTACATGTGGTGCTTGGTGATGTAATGATGAAATTAGAATATCTACGTGAAGTGGAACGTCCGTGACTGTGCCGGCGGTGGACGAACCGGTGCGCGGTGCGGCGCGATGGCGGCTTCAAAGGACGTACATATTATCATCGTATTTCACTTTCTTTATTTCCTCGGCGTTCTATTCGCGCCAGGGGTTATTGGCGCATAAGTATGCTGGGTGACGTCAGCCCCTCCTGTGAGTGCGCTGCGACGTGGAGGGGTGGGGCTGAGCGCAGGAGAATCGATGGCGACGTTGGCTAAGGTTGAATTTAAATTGTACGTTGGGGGGGGGGGTAAATTGTAAGGTTGATGAAATCTGCGACGGATTTTTTGCATGAATGGTATCAATTTTCATGCGTAATTATGTTTATAAGCAGAATTCACTTCTCGACCTTCGCCTTAAACATTTGTTTTATTTTTAGGTTTTGAGAAACGTGAAGTGAGCTAAAATCCAATCATAAGCATTGGGAGATGCGAAAAGAACGCGGCACGCCCATACCGGGTTAATGTAAGATATTATGATGCTATTTTACATGTTATTTTATTCACATTAACTTCTGAAGCGAAGAAAGCATGAAATTATATGCCTACAGTTTGTAACGGCAACTTAAGTAATATAACAAAGCACGTCTTCTGGGGTTTACAGTTTTGTGAGAATCGGTATAGGCTTGCCTTTGGATAGCTATTTCACCGAAATTCTGAGAAGTACTGCTTGCAACGTTGAACCATTCCCACAACCGTGAAAGCAGCCATCGGAATTGGAAGGGGAAGCAACCAGTGTAGAGTAACGTAGAGGCGACACGAGGCAGGTGGTGAGGTGCAGCGCGAGAGATAGCGTGCAACTGGCGCCGCCCATCGCCAATCCCCATCCGGCGGGCCGTTCCGGAGCTCCGTTCCGTTGCCGAGACGCCTCGCCCGGCGGCCGTCAGCGCCGTCAGCGGGCGGCGCGGAAGCGGCGCCGCCTCCAGGCAAGACAAGGCCTGGCCGCGCCAGCGGCGACGCCGACTCGCGCACAATGACGCATTGTCGCGCTGATAACGCTTCGCGCGCCAGCTGGCTGATAACGCATTGTTCGGCGGATGCCGCCTGCGCCGCCTCGGCCGGCCCGCCCGCGCGACGGCACTGCCGCGTCTTGAGACCCTCGCCCTCGCCCTCTTTTGCAGCCTCCATTTAAAGATATCAAAACTAGTCTCTCAACTCAAATTCACGTCACCATAAAAATGGCCACACGCATCAGTGCATGCGCTTGTTCTCTGATAAAGGAATAAATGTGAGTCGCTTACTCTTCCGCGCCCGGCTGCGCTGTAAGCGAGCACCTGCTGCTGCGGCGGGGGCAGTGGAGCACTCGAGCGCGCCACGCCTCGTTTCGCCCGCTGCCTCCGTGCAGGCTTTTGTTTTTGCGTGTTGTTTGCAGGTTTCTGTCGATACGTGCAAAAACTGGAAGTGATTTGAGATTGCACTTTAAAGCATTTATATTATTGGGAACCTCTGAATAAACGCTGAAGTTGAAATCTTGCCATTGTTCTCTCTTTTTCGAATCTGGTGACAAAAATATCATTTTACCTCATTGCCTGGGATATGATCAAGAATCAAGAATAGTATCCATTTAGTACTTTTGTGTTACAATCAAGCAGGGTGAGGTTTGGGACATTTCTCAATTGACTTGCATGCGCATAAAACTGAATCTTTTGTGACTAAATCAGCGTTGGAAATTTCACAAAAAAAATAATTAGTATTTAAAAAAGGTAAGGTAAAGTAAAGGTATCTCTCGCCAGAATTGTAATATGCAGCACAACCATCGATTTAAAACACCGTGGATTTTATTAGTGTGCAATTTTTCTGAAAATATGTGTTTCCTCTTTTTTCGTATCCTCATTCATATTTCTTGAAGGAACTCTGTTCCTTCTCTCTGAGACGGAGAACTTTTACCCACTCTTATCTATATGTCTCGACGTGTACCTTTGTAATTGTACCTGCTTTAGTTGAAGGCAATTAATCTGCAGTCTTACTTGCTGACAAATAAATAATCTTCACTGAGGTGTGTGAAATAAATAATGTATTAATTGCCTTCATCTCACGGAACTGCTGTGGTTTTCTTGAAAATCTCCGATGTAGTCATCTCACCAGTAGCTGCATCACATACGAACGTCAGATGGTTTTCGGGGAAGCGGGAAAGTTAAAAAACTGCATTACCTGACTTTTTTATGTTTCACCACAAGATTTGCTGTCATTTGCATACCATAATTGGATTGATAAAATACTTTCATTTTTCTTAAGTGAAGTATTCTGACGGACGTGAATTAAAATTAATTTACATCGATACGCCGTCTGGTGTCGTAAAGAAAACTGCCCCACCTGACAAGTTATAATTAATAGCTTTCACCGTGACAATAGCTCTACTGAAGAGGGAAAGATTTGAAAGTGTGGCCAATTGAAAACCCTTGACCTTCAGTGACATGAGTTTGCTAGTCTTAGAGTAATGGAAGCGCTTTAAATAGCTGGAAGAGGGGGATTGTGTGCGAGCTGAACGCTGCCAAAAATTAAAAACCAATTAGAAATGATAATGTAGGACGTTTGCTTTCATTTAATTTTTGTCACATAAAATGAATTATGGGAGAATTTGTCCGATCATATAGATAAGTATATCTAATTTGAACCACGAAGACAGTTGCACAAGACTAGGATATATAAAATTTTCCTATCAGACCAAACGCACAGATTTTTTAAATTAATTTCTTCTCGTTCGACCTAACGTCTTCGCATGGATTCCAATTTTACATGCTGACATTTGTGAGATATGGGCATGTCTTTACAAATTGAGGTTAAAATTCTCTGTGGATCATTTAATTCATTCGTTTTCTTCTAGATGCTGCTGAATTTTAAACTTGATTTTTTTATTAAACTGTTAGAATTCCGCTGAACAGCAATACGAAGGGATACGGGAAAGATTCTGCAGAGATATGGGAATGCAGAGATTAGGGAGGTTGAAGCATATTAGCGAGATTACATTTGAAATGTTTGCTGTTCAGTCTAGATGAAATTTGAGAGCGGGATGAGATGAGGAGAAGAATCGAAATGATTTGTTACTTTTTTAATATGTTCTGGCACGGTATCCATTTAGAGTTCTCTGTGAATTTGATGGTTAGGTATAAACCATGGAGGTTTAATCGACTTCCTAAGGACTTTATTTTGGGCCATTTGCATTTTTGGATGGCGGTAGGGGCAGCGTTTCCTCACACTGGGCAAGCATAAGTTAGTGTCGGTAGGATAATAGATTTATATAGGAGGATCTGGCATTAGGTATCAAGTGCTGAACGTTGATTTTATAAACTGGTATAGTTTTGATATTTTGACATTGGATTTGTTGGTTGCTGCGTGAATATCGGGTTTCCAGGAAAGTTTCTTATCTAACAGAACTTCGACATATTTTAATGGTTCATTTTTCCTGGGTATTTCATTGTCATCTATTTTCAGATACGAAGGGTTTTGTGGTTTCATAAGAGTAAATATCTTAGTTGGCATTTTTGTAGTTTGATTGCAATTTTCCATGTTTTGCAATTGTATTAGGATGTTAAGATAATTCTGGTCTCTATTGTACGCCAGGTTAACATCTGTACTTGCTGTAAGCAGTGCTATGTCGTTAGCAAAAAGAGCAGTTTCCATGTTAGAATAGTTGGGTATGTTACTCACGAAGATATTGAATCAAATGTGTCAGTGAACTATATCCTGAGAAACGCCAGCTGTGATATTACGGAGTAGAAAATTAGTGATTAATTTTGACCTCAAATTTTCAATCAGTGATAAAGCCTTTAATAATATTCTGAATATACTCAGGGACTCCGAGTTGTCTTATTTTAAATAACACCCCGGTATGCCAAACTGTCGTACGCTTGTACAATATCTAGAAATGCGGCTAGAGTATTTTTTATTTCTTCTTTTTCTTTTGGAATTTCTGTGCAATGTACTACTTAAACTAAGCAAATCTTAGCAGCTGGTGTGTGCAGGAGGATTCGATCTGAAAACAAATTGAATATCTGGTATTGCTTCCGTGTCTGTCAGGTATTTGTACCAATTCAAACATCCAACCTAACATTAAAGCATGTAAATTTCAAATAAACAATAAATCATCCCAATCCCAATCCAACACCTTAAAAAACGGAGCAGTGATGTCAAGCTCAAAATGTCAAGGATGCCTATTCCTAACAATGAAAAATCTATTGTATCCAAGCCCTTGAAAGGCCACATGGCCGAACAAGAAAAAAATAAATGAGAAAAAAAAAGGTATTTGTGAAGTCTCTTTAGAAGAAGCCTCTCATATCTTAGAAATTGAGGGAGGAGACGTATTGGTTTGTAATGTTCAGGGCGTCTAGGATCTTTTCCTAACTTGCGAAAAGGAAGGACAATTGCAGTCTTCCTGGCAATAGTTAAATCGTAGGATTGCATTAAATATTGCAGTTTGTCTTGCTACACAATTATTACTTGAGATTTGTAAGCATCTTATTGCTGGTTCCATCAATACCTGGCGATTTTTGTTGTTTTAAATGTTTTATTATATTGGCTGTTGCAGGTGGTGAAATAAAACTTCATTTTAGTTCCGGGTATAATTAATGGTTGTTTCATAAAATATACAATTTCCTTGATATATTGGAAGGTGGAGTCTTAAGACGTTTTGCAAATGATTTGCAATCGCTATGGCCTTAACTGAATTAGTACCTTATAGTTCACTTTTAATTGGGATGTTTCGTTTTTATCTCTAATGAATCTTTTTGTTGTTGTCCAGAGATGTGCTGAACTAAGATGTATTTGATTTATAATCTGCCGAAATGAAGCGTAGCGCTAATTGTCCAATCTATTTTTGACTACTCTTGTCAATTTATTTAGTTTTGCTTTTTTTATCTGGTCTTCGAGTTATTTGCAAGAACCTTCGTAAATTATGTTTCGATATAATTAAATTAATAATTTTCCAGGGAATTGGAGAATTTACATTTAGTATGTAAATATGGAGACACAATTTTTGGAATTATAGATTGGTCCAGAGATTTAAAAATAGCCGCATTCAACTTTACAAGTTCGGAGACAATATTTGACGTAATAGTTGAAAGTGGATATTTATAGTTTGTATTAGGTCAGTGAATTTAGTCCAATTGATATGCGTTTCTATAGGGTTATTTCCTGTTATAATTTCTTTAAAATTTTCTTTGTGTGATATTAATATGTTATTTTACTGTTGAGGACATGTTAAAAGGTGGGTTTATGTTTTTTGAATTTATTATTGGATGTGCTGCATTTTTATATATACTGCAGCGTTTGTAGTTAGCAGTATGTTTGTCAACACAATTCGGGCATTTAGGAAGGGCAAATTTAGTTTTGGTACACTCGTGGTAGAGGTGATAACCGATACATTTTACACACCTAGGCAGAAAGCCTTAATTTGCCTGGGAATGCCCAAATCTCTGACGTTTACATTAAATTACATGAGACTTCATACTTTTCTGAATTCTTACCACATGAACAAAAAACTGCCAAGTTTGAAAAATTCCTTACTTTCATAATTATTTTCTAAATAAATTGCTTGTACTGGTTGGTGTAGGGCATTTGTCTTTATTATAAAGTCACGCTACTTTAATTATTGGAAATTTTACTTTCGTCGGTTCCTGGAATATTTTACATTCCGAGTACGTGGTTGTAATGTCCTTCATTGGAAAGGCTCACGTCTTTACAGAAGGATCTTTATAAGAATGGAACTGAATTTTCACAGGTTCCTAAGTTTTCTGAAACATCTCAAATAATTTATGGAAGTAAATGAAATTTTAGTGGAGTCTTTCTCGTGTTTGGTTGTGAAGTCGACCTTAACGTTTTTTAAATACCATCAAGAGTAGGGAGGTACTGGCATTATGTACTATAATTGGGGGTATTTTGATAATTGGATCGTTCACAGGTTCTTCATCATTTTCTAATGTCCCTAGAAGTTTATATCTACTTGAAACAGGAATATTGTGCCTGGGCATTTCCCCTTCTGGCGAGAGTGACCTTTCGTTTGTGCTCATTACCATGTTCCTGCATACCTTGGAGTTGGGGTTGTTGAGGCTGTGATTGCTGCTGCGGATGCGTTTCTGGAGGCACATGATATTGAGAAAGAAGTGGAGAGAGTTGCCTTTCAATCATTTGTTGCTGATGTTGGAGATGTAGTTGCTGTTGAAGATGTTCGGGCTGTTGGATTGTTGATTGATCTGGGATGAGTTGCACAAGTTCACGGTTAAACGAGTTTTCACCAAGTAGCGTCCATTGCACTTCGAGTACGTGCCCCGTAACAGAACATCCACTTGTGGCCATTCGCTAGTGTAATTTTTATTAGTTGGATGTCCTATAACTAAAATATTACAATTTTTATAAAGGAGGCACCGCTCACACGAACGGCACTAGCGTCATCGCGCTGATGGCTCCGGTTGACCACTGCCAGAAGCGAGAAGAGCTGCTTCCCACAGACATCTGATTTTCACTCAAAATAGCTCCTTTCTAGAGGCCTACTTTTTCATTCACAATAAGATAATGGCACTGAAATACTCGCCATATCAATTATTAAATTTTGTATGCGTATTTTGATGCTGATGTAACAAGAGACCGTGTGCTACGATAGTATTTTTGTTCTTCAATCTGTGGCGGATTCAGACGTTTTTATTTCTCCTTATGATCTTGATGTAGCGAGTCAAGCCCTTCAATTCACACGAAATGAATGAACTCAGGGGGTTCTCTTTCTTGAAAACCGGAGAAAGTAGGGGATTTCTTTGGCCTGGAGAAGTCAGGAAAAAATCAGGAAATGTCATTGAAACCAGTGATTTTTTGTTTAATTTAGTATTTATAATAGAAGGTAATTATTTTGAACTCGTAAAAGTATTTTTAGGAGTTTGCTCCTTTTTGTGTTGTGAATTTCGAACTTGAGTGCAAAGACAGTCTCTGACTCTTTCTTGCCTATCAACCTTCTTCGAACGATTCTGTGGGAATCGCCAGGGTCCAAGGCTCCATAACGCAGCCATCTAGCTGACAGCAAGGTACATCTCGCAACCATGCTACAGCAGGCGATGAATGTCGCTCGAAATTGTACTCTCCGGACCCCGCGGAGTTCGTTGTGAAAGACGATGAAATATGATTTTAAACATTGTTGGCAAGCACGAGAAAGGGCGAAAATTGAGGTTAAGCTCACCATCGGACCATTTCTTCACCCTCCCACTGTAGTTTCAATGCAACAGAAAGGACGTATCAAAGACTCCATAGGATGTCGAGAACAATTGATCCATGACTCAGAGTTATGTGGTCATTCGTATCTGTGTACACCCGTTAACCACATCGAAACGGAAACTGTCAATGTACGAAGAGGTATTTTTCAAAGAGACATAATCAGGCCGCTCTGGTTAGTCATATATAAGGTCATACTCGGGTTCCACTTACCTGACGTACCCCGTACGGTTGTTCTCGGGAGTTTGCTGCAGAAAAACAGTGAAAACAAATGTGTGCAAATTCTGAGACAATAAGTATTACAAATATAGACTATAAATTTATATACTATATAATACACTGAATGATAATTCAGACAATGCTGGTTTCATAGGACCAGGACATTCGCGAGCCTGACCGGTGCCAATATTAAGCCCGACGTGCAGAACGTACTTGCAGCTCTCCGTACTCTTACGCCATCATTGCCCTGGGTCCGGATTTTCGTTTCCCAGTCGGCAGCAGTGTCAGCTCGCGGACAAATGTGCAGCAAAGTAATTATTGCACTGGTGAGCGGTAAGCTGCCAGATGTTTGGGAAACCAGTAGCCTTTTCAGCCGAGAAAGCCGCTCAGGCAATACTGCCTTGGCAGATGCGTGGGTCTTACGGAATGTGCAGTTCGGGTTAGTGAATGCGGACGCCCGTACCAGAAAAAAAAAGGTATTGCTTCTAGAGCGGGAGACGCTCTTGGCTTTGGCTTCGAAAGATATCCAGTTCAATTCAAAAGAGATCGATAACTGGAGTATTTTTATTACAATTGATTTAATTGTTTATTGATATACGTAACTCCTGTAATATTTTACAATACTTGTATTACCAGAGCGTGCGACCGCAGAGGATAATGCGACTGGCTTGCGCGTGTATGTTGTATGTTCGTTCGTACTCACTAAGCGATCAAGCGTTTAATTCTTCAAGGCAAAATCATAAGTGTTCTGCATCGTCCCGGAAGTAACCTGCTAGGAGTTATTCTTTCTCATTTCAAAAATTATTTTAATTTGCATAAAATTCGAAGTATGATTCGCGGTTTCCTAGCAACAGGCGTAATTATCTCCTTAACTTCAATTCATTGTTTAGTAGACGGGGTAATCGGTGTACACAGAATCCGTCGAACTCTTAGAACTAGATTTGTCTTACAAATATTGTAACGAAATAGTAAATAATTTCTACAAACAATAATTACGTAAACCAAGGAAAGAAGCAACTGATATTATCTAGCTATAACAGTTACACTTTATAGTTGTATTTTGAAGGTAAATGAGTTCGAAAATGTAATGGATAAATAATTTAAATTTATATGTCGGGAGATATTAGCATCTTGGTTTCAAATTGTAAGTGTAAATAAATAATTTATAAAAATACTTTTTCCTTTGCATGATTGCCAAATAAACGAAATAAACATTAAAATGTGTTTGTTATTTAAGGTCGCATCACCATCTAGGTCATTAGCGACCACCGTTGCATTTAACGATCTGGTAACTGCGAAGATGACTTGATATGCTGGTGATAGGGGTGAAAGGACGGACACAAATACAACCATGCCCGATACAAGATTCGAATCCGTGATCTTTCGGCCCGAGATCTCTACGGCACTACCGCCTCATCAATCTCGGCCATCTCAACCGGCTAAAATGTTCGTAGTTAGTCTTATTAAGTTCGTGGGTTCGTATGACAACTGTATGTAAAATCTTCAAGTATGATACGCCGTTTATATTATTTATTATTATTATTATTATTAAAGATATGTTAACATTTTATTAATTTACTTGCGTTATTCAAGTTGGTTTTATAGTTGTTATGGACTTTCTTGAGGGTGTCTCTATAATACTATTAGACGCAACTCTAGTTCTGTTTGAAAAGTATGACGTTCCCACGAATTGAGTTTTGAAACTTCACCGGCAACACGGATGCAGTCCCGTAGCTCATATCGCTGAGAAGCCAGCTCCACTCCCGTCACCTCGTAGCCTCGCCCGCCCAGGCCGTCTCGTCTGCGGGAGCGGGCGGAGCCCTTGAGGTGGCGCCGGCGCTCATTAGCGGAACAGGCTAGCGATCGCGCGGCGGGGCCGGGCCGGGCCGGCAGATGCTGTTGATTCGCCGCGCCACGTTCGCCCGGCCGCGCTGTATTGCCAAGTTACGCGGGCGCCGGGACCCAGCGGCGGTTGCGGGTGCGCTGGAGTCCTGACCGTTTGACTCGACCGGGGGCGGGGGGCCGGCTTTGAGTCGCGGGCGCCGGGGGCGGCATCGCGCAACTCCTCCCGAAAGTTCTCCGAAGGGTGAAAGCGCGGGCGCGGGCGCGTTCTGGCCGGGGGGGGGGGGGCGCGTCGGCGCTGCATCTCGCGGGCGCGCCAGGCGCGCCCCCCCCCCCCCCCCGCGAGACCTCTTGGCGCTGTCCACTGATGTGGTTGGCCTGCTGGCGGTGCTGCGGCTGCCTTCCAGGGGGCGGGGGAGGCCAGTGAGCGCCTCGAAATTTGCATCTTTCGCCGCGGAATTAACGCCGGGCTTATCGGCGGAGGCGCTGGGGTAGGCGGCGCCCGCCCGCATCGCCTCTGCCGGGTGCGCTCCTTCCATCACACCCTTCATTAACACTTGACCAAAAGTCCAAGAGAGTCAAGTTCAACTTGCTCTGTTGTTCATGTTTCGTCTCTGTGCTACACAATGTAACGTTTGCAAATGTTTTCTTCCTCCTTATTGTAATATATAATGCACATATTTGTACATAGCAACCACCATCTGTGGTTAGCTCATAAGCTGAAGATATCTTTCAATAACGTTCAATAATGTAATTTCGTGGTGGTAGCGTGGCAAGATATTGGGGCAGGAGGGGAAGGCAGATGTGTGGTGTTTGGTCGGCAAATAGCCGCGGAGCGTTTCGATTAGTTTGCGGGAAAGAAGAGCTGAAAACGCGCTCGGGGAATATTGATCCTGCGCGTCGACGGTTCGCGCCTAATCTGCGTGGGGGAGGAGGGAGAGTGGCCGAGGGAGTCTGTTTGCGCGTAAGCCAGAGCGCGTCGATGCACTTGGCTCGGGCGACGTGGCGTCGGGAGGGCCTCCATTGCAATCCCAGAGGCGGCGGCGGCGGCGGGCGACCGGAATGGGATGTCGCCGGAAACGGTTCTTGGCTTCCGGGCCGTTTCTGCGACGGCGGCGGTGGCGCGTGCGTGGCCGAAGGGCGCCGTGGGGGTGGCAGCGTCCGGCGCCACGGCAGCACGCCCATTTGGGTAATGCAATTCCGGATTCCTGTGATGTCGCCGCGGCGGCGGTGCGGTGCCGGGCGTCGGCCACGTGAATGCTGCCCGGTAATTGGATGGCCCGAGCGGAGCCCACCGCGACCTGAAAGGGACTCGGGCGTAGTCACGGGGACCACGCCCCCCCCCCGCCCTGTCCCGCCTCGGCTGTCGCGGGCCGCGACACGTCCGTGCGGAGCGCCGTCATAAACCTCCGTCCGTCAGCGCCGGAGCCTTTGAGCCCCGCCCCCCGGCGGCCTCCCCCTCCGCCTCCGCCTTCGCCGCTTGCTGGTTTTTGGGAGGTTCACGTCTGGAGCTCCCCGTGCTACGAGGCGGAATGCAAATTGCATCCACATAGCACGAACACATGAAATGCAGAAGTTGTTAACATGCGGTTTCTGGACATGCAAAGAATACAGGATGTACTCTGATGTCATCCTCCAAGAACTCACTCTTTTTATTTTTATTGTTATTTTTTATTCGTCTTATTTCTTTTCGTTTCTTTCAATTGGTAGCTCATTAATTCTCATTCATTTACGAACATGGAATTCGTTTATCGTTTAAATGAATGCGTCGCTTTATGGGTAGTGTTAGTTTCGTAACTCCCGAGAGTGAAATAGAATTTAAAACGCTAGTGAAAGCATCTCTGCTACACCTTATTCATGAGCTTACATGATGGGAACGTGGCTCTTTTAGAAGACGTTCTAAATGGATGAGAAGTAAATGTGAATGAATAATTATGTATACAGTATTATGTGCCCATGGTGTGTGAGAGCTGCGAACTATCTGAGATTCTATTATTCGAATATGATGTTCTTGCAAATATGGTTATCTTTGGCTGAAATTAAACTTGTTGAAGATGAAAAGAGGGAATATTTCTATCCTGTGATTATTAAACTTCATGATGTTTATTAGGGAATTTTCCAGGTTGACCCGGATATCTGTCACTCCAGATGCGGCGACAATAGCTGAGCTCTGGGTGGTGTTGTTTCGAAGACAGCGTTATACTTCTCTCCTCATATCCAGTTAATGAACGACAATCATCTTGTCATTATTGCCCAAGAAGTGGGGTTGTATTTCTGATTGTTAAGGATAGACACTGCCAGATGATTGATTAATATGCCGGCTCTGTCCCTCTTTCAGAAGCATACATTATGTCTTAATTTTTTCTTAATCAAGAATCAGGTGGAAACCAAATAAGCTGACTTACATTATTATTGACTTTACTAAATGGACATTAAAGGATAATGTGACGTCATGGATACTCACAGCGACCACAGACTCAGAGCTTTCGTATAACAATATATTTATTAACAAGAAAACAAAACAAATATATACACTTAATAATCTACTTAAACCCTAGCTCTGATAGACCTACTATCCCCTGATCGCGGGAGCGATCCAAAACCCGATTGAAGATGGTTTTGATTGTGGCATTCGCCACTCCTACTTTTGAAGCGCGCACAAAGCCTAGCTTCCGTGACCGGATGTCACGCTGGGACACAAAGTCCGTTCTGGCGCACCAACGGCTGGTTTGCCTCGATCGCAGGAGCGATCTTATCCGATTGAGAATCGGCGTGAATCGTGGCACTCAACCACTCTTCACCTCGGAGCACGCACACAGCATCGCTCCCCCGTGACCGCAGTCACCCAAGGACATAAAGTCCGCAGGCTTCGTCAACTAATGACTCCAGCCTCGCGAGCCTGGCTCGCATATGCACCGTCTTGGCGCCAAGTTTTGTGCACACGCACGAGGTTCTCCCACCGTCACCAGAACCTCCCTACTGGCTCTGTACACTCAGTTATATAGGCGAGGCCCACGTGACCTACTACGTCACGCCACCCCCTCGCTTGTTATAACAGTGAAAAGCTTCTATAAGCCGGAAGACACCCAAAGCCTTGTGTCTCCCGTCTCCGCGTTCTTCCCTTTACGGAAAAACCCTACTTCCTGTGGCGAGACTAATCCGCAACCAAGCGTCCCCAAATAGATGCCATGAGGCACGCTGGCTAATACGTTACAATAAAATAACCTCTGACGATATTTTTCAAACTGGTCTATTTTCTGAATCATTTAATAATAAGCTATTCTCACTAAAAAATAGCGCTTAGCGCATGTTGAGTTTTCAAGTGGTAGTTTAACCGTTTTGATTGGCTGGACGTTTGTCGACGTTCTTTCTGTAATAATAGACGTGGTGACTAGTTTGGCTGTGCGATGGGGCGAGTGTGGGTTGGGGAAGGGAGCAGCTGCAGGGGCAGGGGCAGGGGCCAGGCGGTTGCCGCCGCCAGCCTCCCTTGCAGGTCCTTGCTTCCCTCCGACGCCCCGACCAATGCAGCGGCAACCGCTCGCCACTAGTGAGTTCAAAAGAGTTCAAATCCCGCGCTAAAGCGTAGGTAGGCGACAGCAAACAATACCGTTTTTCATATAATGATTTCTTTGTCACCCAAGACATTTCACAAATTGATCGCATATTCCGATAAAAATGCGACACGTCATGAAGTCTTGGGTCGATTTTTTTTTTCTAGTTTTCCATTGGAGTGTCTAGCAACCACACTACGCAGAAATGAAAATTGTTACAATTTGACCCTGTAAACAGTTTTAAATTCCACGTTTTGTATTTGTTTTTCATTGTGTAAAGGCAAATATATTTTTTTCTTACATACTCGTAGATGGAAGCTTCCATCAACATTTTGCGTGGATCCATTATTAGAAATTGTGTCGCAGTATTTGCAATTTAAAGGAATGGCTCGGTGGCTTCAAAAGCGGTCTGTGCTCGAAACGCCTTGTGGTGGCCACGCACGCTCGCGCCCGCCCGCCGCCGCCGCTAAAAGTGAAGGGGTCATCGCCGCCATAAAAGTTGAAGTCGTGGGAGTGGAAATGCTCTGCCGCATTTAGAAATGGAAGGAGGTTCTGCGACTGCATCGATGATGGCTACCCGAATTTTACCTTTTACTTTTTTATCCCAAACCGGAAGGTTCGCGGCGGGAGCAAAACGGCGCCATAATCGCTGCGGAGGGAAGTTTTCGTGAGGAATGAAAAATTCAGGCGGGGGGGGGGGGCGTTCCTCGCCGGGGACAATTATTCGACCTCCGGGAGCTTCTTTATGCATGGGCCGGCCCCCCTCTCCCAGCGCCCGACGCGCGCGCATCTACAAGGAATTGTTTCGCCTTCTTCAGTATGCATTGAGCGCGCTCGCTACGAATTCTTACCATATTCTCCTTCTCGAGATTGTCGAAGATGCGCTCCTCCGCCCTTGCAAAAAGGAGCTTTCTGGCTAGAATGAAGTTGTATAGTAAACAGAGCGTACGGTTTAATTCGGACGAAGAGAAGTGATATCTGAAGTTTCTGGAAATGAAAAAATGAGCACGCATGCGTCGTCGTCTCGAGTGCGGCTGCTGGAGGAGCAAAAGTTGCGCCTTCTGCGAGATGCAGAGCGCGCGGCGGAGTTATCGAGCGAGCGCTGGCCGCCCCCGCCCCCGCCTCCGCCCCCGCTGCCCCCGCAGGGCTCCTTCGTGGCCACCTCGTGTCAACGGGCGCACGGCCCCGCGGGGCACAACGGATGAAGCCTGCTGCTGCTTACAGCAACTTGCTGCCTGAGAGTGCTAAAAGAAATGGCGGGCAAGATATTGCAGTATGTTGCAGATGTGACGGTAAACCTTAATGCATTTAAATCCCCACTGTTCGCTTTCTTTAAATTAGCTCACAAATCTCTTTAAAACTTCGATCTTTTACGTTGTAACTGTCTCTTTCTTAGAACAGGGAAGTTGTAATATTTGTGACCATTGTAAACTGATCAGGTTTCGTCATTGACATCGATAAGTGATGTAAACATCCAATATTTAACGAATTCAAAAGAAGCAACGTTTGAAATAGAAAAGAAAAGGAAACATTTTTGGCATTATGAAGATGTCCTGGAGTAGCGATGTGTAGACCATGAGGCCTGCTCTTCCACCGGTGCACTTTCACTTCTAGAAATGCTTTAGACTATCTTAGAAGGTGGGGTTTGAAAAGTGCCATGGATTGGAAATAAAATTACGTTGCATAAAAGAGTTGCGCACTTTGACTCCTTTGTGTTCGCTCCAAGGCGTTAGAAGCGCGGTTAGGTCGTTGGCAGGCGCCTGGTCGTGCCCGTGGGTCTCGCGCCGGCCTCGGCCTCGCGCCGGCCTTGGCGGCCGCTCCTCGCGGACGGACGCGCTCGCTTCAGTTGCAGCTCCGAGCGGGAGCCAAATGCCCGGCGGGCAACGCTGGTCCATCAAGAACCAGAGGCGTAGGGTGAAAGCATCGAACTGCTTCACGGCTGCACCAATGCAGGAACTATTAGAATTGTATTATTTTGTAACTGGCGGAACACGACAGACTTTCTCCTGCCCTCTCCTTTTTCTCGCTGTCTCTCTCCGTCTCTCCCTGTTCCTATCTGTCAGTCTCAGTCTCTCCGTATCTCTTTCTCTGCTTCTCTCGCTCTCACTGCCTCTCTGTGACCATGCCTGTCTGTGGACTGTTTCCTTGTTACTCTCTCCCCCTGTGTCACTGTCTTTGTCTTCTCTTTCTTAAGCGCGCCGCTATCCTGACCGCAGCCTCGCCTTGCGCTACACAGCAACGCTTAGCGCCAACGAAGCGCAAGGAGTGCTCAATTGGAATAGAAATTGAATTAAAACAAAGCGCAATTTTTTGCTGATGCGCCGCCTAGTGGAGTTACAACAAAACAGACAGCTTATAAACATTCTGGGTGAAAAAGTACGCAGATGTGTCGGTCAGTCGTAGGCGGATTTCGCTAATCTGATATGTAGTAATATCATATACAACTATATACTAACATGTAATATATATTACATCGAACACCTGAGATAGGTGTTTCAGAACGCATAATAAATAGGTGAAGTATGTATATAACAACATGATTTTTGCATCCTTCAATCCAGGGATGAATCACAGTTTACTGTAACGCCCCTGAGTGAATAAAGATGTATCTATCCCAGCAGTTGATGCAATGCATTGTACACCTAGGAATCTCTTAACTTGTTGTTTTAGTTTCTCGGCTTCGCTGCTTAAACATTTCCACACAGGAAATCTACATGTAAATAAAAGGGAATATGATTATTTTCTTCGCAGAAACGACCAGACTGATTTTACGCGTTATGACTCAAGCAACTCTGGACAGAAACTCTATGCAACAGTGCAAATACGCACCGTCAAGTATTAAGCGCGGTGTGGCTGTATATTCTGCCCGTGCGATTATGAATTATTGGCCGGAATTATTTCTTAAAAGTTACCTTGGACACGTAAATCAAATTTCTTACATAGCGATTACGTGCCCAAACTTGTGGAAGAACGTTCTAACAATAGGATACTTGACAACCATGTCTAAACCAGGACATGGAATAAACCCATACTTGCGAGGAAGTCTTTATCTATAAGAATTTTTGCAGAACGTGACATAAAACGTGATTGACAATCACGTGAGCAGTAGCGTGTGATATAAAATACTCGAATCATATAAATCGAAGCATTGCTGAGTTCTCTACTTGGAAATAACGATATGGATTGATGCTGTTAAAATATTCTTCGTATTTCCTTGAATAGGTCGACTGTGTCCATCGCGTTTATCTTCAGGGAAAGCCAGTCTCACGAACCTTCATCCTAGAGGTTGCGTTGAAACAGCTACGAGAGTTGTTGGTCAGTTAGGAGTTACACGAGAGGTCAGTTATTGCAATTGGTGGAATGACTCGTAATTGTTTCTCAATTGTTCGCATTTTTGTTTTCTTGCTTCATGATTGTTAATTTTTGTGTTGTGTTGCGCATTGTTGCGTTTAAGCTCTGTAACACTTTTCATGTTATTTCCATTAAACACATGTCAATAATACATCCGCAATGCACCACGTATTGTAGCTCCTAATATTTTAGGGGATTTATTGGATTGGATTACTGCACTCTCATAGTTTAAGTGGACTAATTTCCCTTCTTTACGGAGCTTGATAAATACTTCTCACCTGCAGCAATTCCTGGTCGCGCCATAGTAGTACATGCGAGCTAGTGGTTATAGGTTGGTGCTGTTTGAGTATCGAAATGTGTCCGCTATGTTTGATTATCCAGATTAAGTACCCAGACCCGTGTATGCTAATATTTCACCTATTGTGCTGTTGTTCAAATTTACGGCCAAACTGAACATTTTATGGCCACATGCCCGTGGAATCACGGACTGCAGGGCAGGTCCTGTTCCACTCCGTCCTGCCTCCCCTCATCTCGCTCTTACCCTCCTTGCCCGCTCCTGTCTACCTTGTCCTCCCCACCACGCGCCGCTTCGCCCTGCCCGCCCCTCGCGCCCCTGCCGGTTTCCGCCAGTTTCTTTGTTCCCGCCTGCTTCCTGTGGCGGCGTGTGAACCGTGGCGGGCGGCGCAGGGGCGGCTCCGCTGCGTTAACGCAGGTCGGCGCAGGCAGCGCGACGCCAGGCCAGGCGTGACGCCGCACCAACTTGCTTCGCCAAGCTTCGCCTCTTGCTGCCTTGAATTGTTGATATTTACGAGTATTTAGAATGATGTTACGGAAACGGGTCCACATTTGATTTCTTACGTTTGCTCAATATTCTTTGCTCACATTTCTCTCGTCAACTAGCACGTGGAATATCAAAGATATGTACGTAGTGTTAATGTTTTATTACTACAATTTTAAGTATTAGTTAGCTCGTATGCATGTTGCATGTTGTGCATGTCGGATGTTGCGTGCAGTTGCTCTACAAATAATTCAAGGTTGAATGGTGTGCATTTGACAAATATAAATAGAGCGAAAAAAGTCAGGATGTTCTGTCGGATGTTCGTCACACGAGATGTTTTTAATGAATCATCGCTGTAAAAGTATCCAAATATTACATTAGTGAAACTCTAGCTTCACAGAAGTTGGTGACGAGCGCGATGTGAGCTATTTAAGCATCTGGTGTGTGATAGTAAGAATGAACTGGAGATATTAAAGTCTATATTATCTGACAGTATTCTTCGAATAGCCCAACTAGGGTCATAAACCTGCATCGAATGTGTGGAGTTTGGCAGTGTGAATGTTTATGTGGTATGCATATTTCTGGTGAAAGCTCTATTTATAAACATTGCATCGTGTGGAAGTTCTGGAAACTGTGCTGCGCGGTTTGGGGGACTTTTTTATTGCATTCTTGGGCGGAATATTTGGGTTATTGGGCGCGCGGGCGAACTGCGAGTCGCAACAGGCGCGTCTGAGCGACGCTGGGCCGCCCCCGCCCCGCGCCCTCCCTCCGCGTGTGCCTTCTGTGCAGGATTCAGGCAACTATCATTTGTTAAAGTTGTTGCTTTTGTGCAATTATTACCGTAGTGAACTGCCTCTTTGTTCACTTTTTAAATGTGTTTAGTTTCTGTTTGGAATGTCGGGCAAATGAACAGAAATGAAAGTTAAAATTACGAAAATGTTTGCGTATGCAAATGAGTTATTTAAGACGTTTGTTCGACCAAGCGAACGCCGGAGCAGTACCCCAACATACCGAGGACCGCACGCAATCTTTCCTCCCACTTACATACATTCACCCTAACGTGCGCTTCACTGGCGCACATGGCGGGAGGCCTGTCGGGACTTAGCTTGTCCCGGCGGGGGCGGTGCCCCGCTAGTCGGAGATATGTAGTTGAGGGAAACCCCGCTAGCTGACGGTAGGTCGGCGCCGAATTTGGCCATCCAGCGACAAAAAACCACAACCACCTCCCTTGGGGGAGCGTGGACAACACTTACGGGATTAATGACGTCCGTAGTTGACGGGCCCGGTATCACTAACAATCTACGTTTGTTTGTTAAATGAATTAAATGATATTTGTGAGACCAAAATACACGCTATACAACTCTATAAAGAGATCTTAAGACAGAGAGAATTGCTGCGTTAGATATCTGCTTCCAGGATGAGTTCGAACGTTCTGTGACGTCACTCAGCGCAGATGTTTTATTTCGGTCACTGACGATGCGCATCTCGAGTCCTCGAATCGCATGAGCAGAGAAAATGAATCTCGACCACTAACTCATCAAAGGCTACCCCATCGTAACGTTTGCCCGTTTCTTCCTTCAGCACCAACATAATTTGCCTCGCCTATCAAAGTAACTCCTGTTTCCTGGGGCGGGGGATCTTTAGTGTGTTCCATTTCCAGGTCCTCTGGGGAAAAGTAAAAGAACACTGAAATCTTTATTCGAACAGCAAATATAACTAAGTGGAAGAGGACATCAGTGTCCCTGCAGTATGTACCACGGGCAGCAGGCAATAGGTGTTGAGCGACGGGGAACGGCCGGAGGGCGATGGATGCGGTGGGCGTGGCTGATGGGCAGTGGGGAAGTTGGCGACGCTCCGTCGCGCGGACTCAGCCGCCGCGAAGCGCCGCGAAGCGAGCATTACACCCAGCGACATCAAACGCGGCTATTTCTGCGGGCGCGCGCCTCTGCCGCCCCGCGCGGCCCAACTGCGACGCTGCCGGGCCAGTGTTGTCTAGTCTCTATTTTCATGCTTGGAAACTGGTATTTACTTTCAGGTTAAAGCGTACGGGGAAATTGACTTCGACGTTCGCAAATAAGTCAGAAAACAATTAAATCCAAAGTAATCAAAACTTTGTGGGCGCATGAATCAACATGATTGCCCTTGGGAATGATTCCAGGGGAATATTGTGAATTTCCACCAATTAGTACCAACTGATCATTTACGCTAGTCGTGCGGTAGTGGCTTTGATGACTCAGTGCAGGAGCCCGCGCTCTTGCGAACATTGAATTCGTGCGCCAAAGTCTAACTTTTGTCGTAGTTGCGTAAATAACAATTAAGGAAGCTTAAACATAATGAGCGATGGCCCCCGCGCGTAATCCGTGTGCAGATGGCTGTAGCTTGTAAAGTAGTTGTTCTTACGGTTTCCCTATCGGATTATGTTAGCAGCCTATTTGGTACGGGCGTTTGACTTGCTTCGCTACCACGTTTCCGGGGTCGATCTGCGGCCTTCGACCTCCGTGGAGAACATGAAGCAGCCTGTGGGCAGCAAATGTAATTTACGTCAAGTACGCATTCTGCTTAACTTGTGTTCCTGAGTGCTCATAACTGAAGTACTTCTAGCTTATTGAGTGATAAAGAAACTAATCGAGGCACCTCTGTTGTATTTTAAATAATTTTTAATAAACGTACTTTAAAAAAATATTTTAAAGAGTTTCATTGTATGGACATTTTATTATTAATTTTAAGAAGCTTACGTAGAACATAACTTACGTACTACAACTTTCAATCACAGCCACCAAAATAGTGCATTCCACACAGGTTCCATATATTCACATGGTTTCGTTGTTTGTCAAACACTTTCGTATTAGGTGAACGTATGGTCATTAGTTTCAACACGAAGCACACCAGGTTTGATTCTTAAACTTTTACATTAAACGTTCTCCCTCCCTTTGCAAAATAGTCATGACATGAAAATAAGGAAGTAAGTATTTTATGTATTTAAATTTTCTTTCTTATAAGTACGATGCATGTTTTCCAGTTCTTTAGTGTGTATGATAGCGAATCCGCAAATGAAATGCGTAGAGCGGAAATTCTGAAGTTAAGAAGTGGCCATTGAGTATTTTTACCCCAGCGGACGATGTCAGTTCCTGCGTGAGAATTCTAAAGGCTTTCTGGTTTCTTGTGATTATTTGGAGACTGATGGAGTACGAATGAAAACAAGCGATGCGTCCTTCATCCTGTCCTGTCCCGCGTTTCAACCTTAGAGACAGTCAAAAGAATTTTGCGCGGTGACGTCACAGCTGAAAAATGTCTTTTTCACTCGAATATAGCGTTTCCTTTCGGTAACCATAAAAGGTACAGATGCAATTTTTAAAAAAATGTTATTGAAACAATCTTTCTTATCTTCTATTTTCGATAGCAGAAAATGTTACAATTTTTTGAAGAAAGTTATTTTTGAACGATGACGATTGTTTTTTGTGTCGACTCATCGGCCACGTCAAAACAAATATCACCACCATTGTGCAAAAAGCAATCGTGTCACGCACTTGTTGTAACCATAAGTACTTTGTTTCTTGGTATACGCGCGCGTTCCCCGCGTGTGCGTCTGCGTTAAAGCTGTGCCGTGCGTGGGGGCGGCAGCGCGCTTCCTCCGCCGGAGGGCGAGGGCGTGGCCCAAAAAGGGCGACGTGGCTGGCGCCTGTTGCGCGCACGTGCGCCTCGCCCTCCGCCCTGCTGCGGGAATTAATAGCCAGCGCCAGCGATGAATTCGCCCGCAGCCGCGACGCGGCCCGCGCGCGCGCCGTCCTTCTTGGCGACAGCCCGAGCCGCCTGGCGCCTCGTGCGGGGCGAGGGCGGCTGGGCGTGTGAAGGGTTTTACTAGTGGTTTGCCTTGCGCGCATTTTTCTTTTGTCTTTCTTTCCTGCCTCGCGCTTCTCAAGAGTGGAGGATTGATGGGTTGTTCCGTTTAAGTTGATGGTGTGGTGTACATTTATGTAAATTTTAATTTATTGAATAATTGATTCTAATTCCCCGAAATAAGTGATGGTTGTGTTTTCTGCAGAAATGTTATTTCTTTGAAATGACTCTTTCTTCCCCCTAACGAATATTTTATAATTGTAACTTTCAATTGGCTTTTGTATTGAATTGTTGAAATTTGTATTCAATACACCTATGATACTCGTAACATCTCCATTACGTACTTCTGAAAGTTTATGTACTAAGAACGATAGGATAGCATTAACAGTCTGAATGGTACTCTTACCTCCAGCGAAATATAAAAAAAAGTAATTTTTAGTGGTTTTTTCCTCCTTATTTGCATACTACATACGTAGCATATATGAAGAAGTTAAGTAATACTGCTGCTAAACCCTGATATTGTTTTGTAAAAAAGGCGTTTTAAGTATCTCCGAATTCGTGGATAATTTGCATTCCTATGCTTACTCGTAATAAATTGCTTCATCTAACACGCTGTGAGAGAGTTTATGTATTGTGAGTCCTTGATACCGAAAAATTGGTGTACAGCAAACCGCCCGCCCGCCCGCCTGTGAACAACGTTCAGGGAAAACCCACGAACAGGATTTTCACCAGAGTTTAATATTCCTCGCTCGATCTAGCCGACGCGCTCCCTTGAATAAGAGAGGGAGAGTTTAATTTTGGGGGATGTTTTAACTGGCACCTCAATGCTTATTATTATTATTATTATTATTATTATTATTATTATTATTATTATTATTATTATGGCTCCATTTTCTAATTTCAAGAAACAGAGTACGCTTTTTCAACATGATTCACCGTTTTTCGTTGAACTATCTGAATTTTCGAAAATTACAAATGTTACTAATAATGCGAGAAAGTAAGAGATTGTTCAGATAGCTAGGCTCAATTTGGTTGTTGAGTAAAAGATATAGTTTGTGGTCGGTGCAAGACAGTCTGAAGTCCTAAGAGATCTCATATGAGCAGTGATCACTGGATGCAGAAGCAGAAACGTATTGCACAGCAATACGTTTATTCTTTAACATAAAAATCATTGGCACAAATACACATATGTACAGTTTTAAATGATTGTTACATGCAATTCAGTTGGCGCAGGCAATACTTGCGTGAGACATCAAATAGAATTACGAAAGAAGCTGTACGCTTCATACAGTTAAAATTAAACTCCCGATAGACAAGTTAATACTCGTATGTTATGTCTGCGTATTCAAAGTAATGATCGCTGTGAGACATTTTACACACACAGATTACTTGAAGCTGTGCGCTTCGTCCCAAGACTTTTACGAAGGGAAACTGAATGACTCCTCACGTAATTCAGGACATGAAGACTCACTTGGGTGACCTTCATGCCGTCTCTAGATGAACTGAATGTTCTCCAACCCTCACTCGGATCACGAAATGGGCTGTGGAGAGGGGAAGAGAATTGGCCTATCAGGCACGTTCATTCGTTTGCATTTGTTCTGCGACAATTTGGAAGCTAGTGGCTGTTAGGGGCTCTTGGAACCGTTGCGTGGGCGAGGATGCAGAGTTGTCGTGAGAAGTGGCGTCGGTCACGAGGGAACGTGTGCAGCCTGTTATCTTTTGCTGCCGGAGGGGCCTCCTGCACACATCCGTGGGGTGATGAACAAAAACCAAGCAGAGATTCTCTCCTTGCGAGGCACATGAATTAAAAGGTAGCAGTACGTTTATGTAATTTTCTGTATAAATGTGGGTCCGAACAGAGCTGTTATAGACTACTAGTTTCGTTTCACTACGTTGTAGGATGTTACATGCATCAGCCTTTGGCTAATTCTCCAGCTATTTTTTATTTTACATTTGCATGATTAGTTTGTAGTGTCACTATTGAAATAGTAGTTTTACAGTAGTTTTAAATTCAATTCTTCGCATTATGGTTCAGCCGTATGATGGACGGAATAGTGTATAAAAATGGATGTTTTCACGCTAGCTAAACTTTAGAAAATTGAAAGATTTTCAGTGAGATAGAAACCTTTCTCTGATAAAGAAGTAAAATGTTTTAGAATTAGTGCGACAACTGTTGGAGCTTGGCCCCGCTGTACTGTCTGTCTGTGCGCTGCTATGGAGCGCTGTGTTCGCGGTGGGTGACGGAGCCCCCGGGACGGGCGATCGGCTGCAGATGGCGCGGCGCGGCGCGGCGTGCGGCGTGGGCGGGCGGGGCGGGTGGGTCCGGAACCAAGGTGTCCGCGGTGGGCGCCCGCGCGGCGCGTGGGCGGCCGGCGCTGTTTGCGCGGCAATCAGCGCCCCCGGCGCCCTGTTTGCGGTGCTCTCGGCCTCCGGGCCACCCGCGCCGGCGCCGCGTCGACCTTCGTTTACTCTTCGGTTGCTGCAACCGGCGCGGGATGCCGCGTTGCCCAGCGCAGCGCTTTCGTACATGGCCTGTGCTACGGTGGTCCAGTAAGGACCACGTGCATGCATGTTATTTATACTGAGAAGCGTTTATGCTTCCAGAATTTTCCTTGAAAAGTTAGCAGCTGTAGGAAGGTATGCATTATTTACCACAAGCCAAATGTCCAGCGTTGCCCGGGCTTTCTTCATAAAGAGACTTGTGAAAGAGGAAGAAGAGTAATTTTATATAAAAAGATGTTTTAGATTATTTGTAATGAAGTGGTCTAAAAATTTAATAAAGTATTATAATTTTCGTTAATTTTATTTTACAAAACATTGCTATTCGATTTTTTCTTCTTACGCACTGCTGCTAGCCTTTAGGGAACTATTAGGTATCAGTTCTGTTCCACCGTTACTGACCTCTGGCGGAGTATATTAGGAACGACGTGCTCTTGAAGCAGAAAAACAATGATCGTGGCGCATAGACCATCACACTACATTTTTTCCCGCATTTGTGTTGTATTAATCATTACCAAACTTTGCAAGGACACTGCCACAATCTTGAAGAAGAACCTGTAAAATGTTCGTGTCTATTCATACGCTAGTTACTGTGTATCGATGTCTGTTACATGGCGTTGAATACACTTTCATTGGGGCAGTTTGTTTCTCTCTCTGACCTATGTTGTGCAATAGACCAGCAAATCCATCTAACCTTTTTTAAGTACATCTTGCAATTCTCATTTTATTGGGAAACGAATCCTTCATTATTGCTTTTGTTAATGCACTCTTATTTCATTTATTTTTTCTGGTACCGCTCCGTTTTCTACAATCCTTCTTTTCTATCTTCCACAGAAAATATATTTTCTATGCCGTTTCTTAGCTATTTCTAGGGTCAAAAGTCTTAACTTCTTTCCTTACACAACTTTCAGTCCCACCTCTTATCGCCAGGCCTCAGTGATCTCGCGCGTGCAGTCGGTGTTCAGTTCACACAGATCCATAGTTTGATATCACACAACATTTTTTCCGAGTAAATACGTTGTGTTAGACTTATTATATAAAAGATAATTGGTTATGAATCGAAGAAATATGCACTTTGGGCAAAGATTATATTACGACTGTTAGCGAAAAATAAAGTAACAAATAACCTTACACTGTTACAGTGTGCACTGTGGACTAATAATTTAACGGTCCTCATTCTCTTGCACAAGACGGACGCGCTGTTGGTTTTACTTTGGTCTTTTCATTACCAGTGTCTCTGTGAAATGTTTTTTGAGCGATGAGTACTTTTTTGTAGTTCTTTATACTAATTAATGTTTGTTCGCTTAAGTTATAAAAAATATAGTAGTCTACTACATTACTTTTCGCGAGAGACATTAAATTATCGCCTTAGATTAGCTTCTTAAATAATATTATTAAATAAGCTAATCTAAGGTGATTGTTTGATGTCTCTTGTTTCAAAAATGGCTTACTATTTTTGTTAGAGAATGCTTAATTGAAATAATTTGAATCCATCACATAACCTTTAATCCGATCTACGAGTAGGGTCAAATTTCTATTGAAGTTATTCTGGCGTAATCGTTCGTCACCTTATGATTGCATAACTGAGGTGTGCGTAATGCTCAGTCCATTCTTCAATAACGATGTCAAGTACTTCATGTACAAGACGATCCCACAGGTGGAAGTGAAAGTTCCTCTGTGCTGCTCCTGAATGGGTGACGAAACGTAATAACGTACACGGTCCTCATTCTCTTGAACAATTCCACGGGACAGTCAAGCTGTCAATTTGACTTTAGTTTTTTCATGACACACTCTCTGAGAAATGTTTTTTGAGTGATGAGTACTTTTTCGTAATTCTGAGTACTAAATCATCTATGATGATTTTTGTTAATGTGAAATTTTTTCTAACTTATGGGGATGGAACAGATATTTTGGAAGACGGGATGTAATTCTTGTAGGAGCAACGCTGATTTTCCCGAGGTTAATGTGGCTGAACTACGTAAGTTGGTGAGGATCTTAGGAGTGATTTGTAAAGAAACAGAGAATATTCAATTTTTAGAGATTATCTGTTAATTAAATTTTTAGTAATTTTTTAAAATAATTTTTGTGATCACTTAAGTTATAAAACATATTGTAATTTGCGACGTAATTTTTCGCTAACAGTCGTAATATTGTCTTCGCCCAATGCCCATATTTCTCCTATTCATCACAAATTATCTTTCGTATAATAAGTCAAACACAACGTATTTACTCGAAAAGAATGTTGTGATACTAAACGATGGATCTGTGTGAACTGGACACTGGCTGAAAAAATGTAAGACTTTTGACCATAGAAATAGCGAAGAAACGGCAAAGAAAATATACAGTCTGTGTGGGGGAAAAGAGGAAGAATTGTGAAATTGTGTGATAAAAAGGGGGGGAGTGTACATGAGCAATTGAAGTTGCTGCTATAATGGCGTAGTAGAGGAGATCTGGCGTAATGGGCAGGCGGTGTTGGCACTGCACAGGGGTCAATGGTATTGTTTGCCAACGAGGAGGAGGGCCATGCGCACAACAGATGTGAATGGGCGAGGAAGGGAAGCCCTGGCAAGATAGGCTGCCTCTTCGACTGCAGGTTGGCGAGGGGGTTAACGGATGTCATGAGCGGCGCAAAGCGCTACCTCAAAGGCCGCTTGCTGCGCTGCGTGGCGCGGCGTGGCTTTTGGCTACGCGCGCGGTATCAAATTGTCTCAGAAGCACAGCGGGCACAAAAACCGGGCGGCGCGGCGCGGCGCGGCGCGGCAGCGGGCAGACGCCCCCAAAGCGACCGGGGGCTTAGCGTCGGCTGCCTTTGTTGGAGCCCAGAACACACGGCTTACCTGAGCACCGCGCCCGAGGCCACTCGCCCCTCTCCCCACGTCCGGTAATAAGCAGAATACGTAATAAAATACAAAAAGGGGGCAAGAAGGAGACGACGCCCCGCCGCGCTGCTGAGGGTTTAGCAACCAAACGGAATGTTTTAGTCGTCGGTCGATGTAATATTAAAATCGCCAGAGTACAACGGCGGGGGCGGGGGGGGGAGCTGGAGCTGCCGGGGAGGCTCCCGTGCCGTCTGCCGCGCTGCCTCTCGCGGGCGCTGTGCCGTGAAAGCCACGGCGGAGCTTTTTTGTGCGCGCGTCCCGCCCCGGCCCGGCCCGGCCCCGGCCCCGGCGCCCGTTCGCGGAGGTACGGACGGGCGGAATGAAAGAAATCGCGCCTGGCGCGCCTGAAATATCGAGCTTCTGTCCGACCTTTATTGATTCGCGCCGAGGCCGGCACCTGCGGAGAGCGGAGGCGAGGGGCCAGCCCCTCGCGGTGCTCCGTTGCGCTGCTGCGTCGGAGGCTCCGGGGCCGCGGAATCGACATACGACTGTGGAAACAATATTTGGTTCTGCCAACGAGTACCACCAAGCGAATGACAGTTTCCATTGATTTTGGCAGACATGTTCAACGAAATTTAGGCAAGTGTAGTTGTTTTATTTTGAGATCGATTTCTCTTCAATTTGACATTGTGCAGGGTTGAAATGAAGTCCCTAAGTAAGAAATGTATATTAAGATGGATGCATTTGTCCATCGACTGAGGAATGCCATGCAAAATCGCCTTACTCATCCCTTTTATCAACATCCAGAAACTCTTGTTGAAGACCAACAGCCGCTCCAAATGTTACTGCAAATTGTGTGACTTGCTTTCAGCGCAAATGAATGTACCCAGAGTAAAAGCGAGACTAAAGCAGCAGCGTGGATCCGACCAACTCGTACGATTCGACGTCTCCGAGTTCCTTGTGTCCACACTAGATTCAAGAGGAACAAAACGACTCGGAATATATCCTTCTTTATGCCAATTGGTCTCTGGCCATGTTTATTACGTTAGGAATAAGATTAATTCAATTTGCGTAAGTGTGTTGAAATTGACTTTCCCGTTTAAATGTTAAATTTTCTTTCTTTAACATTTTCTGTGGTTACTTCGTGCGGAAATGACAGGGGGCAGTGAAATTCGCTCAGGACTGTCGCAAACGTTCTTCCTCCAAATTTTCATACCTGGTCACCTGCCGATTCTGGACACCGAGTTTAATCTACCCCGTTCGAATTAATCCTTAACCCAACCCATTCATCCGTTCCTTGCTCAATGGAAATGAGAGAGAGAGATAGGATGCCTTGTAAAATTACGCGAGATCTTAGAGCAGGCAATACAATACATACATAGCATGTTTACCTTTTGAAATTTGTGTTCGTCACCTATAAATCCGAATAGCGTCGTAAATGGGCTCTGAATTGTATCTTAAGGTCGTGTGCAATGCAGGGCAGTCGTTTGTATTCCAAGGAAATGTAGATTTTTGTCTTCGGCAATACTCGTTATCGCTACGATTTACTCTGAAACAACTTTCTGTATATCTAACGAAAGAAGTCACAAAAAAGCTGTCGTGCAGTAACGAAGTGTCTCTTAGCATAATGGCATAAGAAACAATTGTTATCTAATTGAAGTGTCCTCTTCCCCTGAAATGACCCTCCTGGACTCTTCGTTTCCTTAATGCGCCTAGTGAACGCTCTTATGTATGTATTAAAAACCCACATGTGAGTTTTCAATTTCAATGAATCAAGAGGCCATCTATGACTTCTTTTTCGGGCTCTCATTAACCTTTGGTTTGTGATAACAAAATGTAAGAAATGAAAGTAATTTAATGGAATCTTTGAACTCCGAAAACGTGATATACCAAAACTACTACAATTTGTATTTTATGTTCAAAAGTTGGTCGAATCTTGCATGTGATAATACATAGGCTTATCACAGCTTGGCCCACCTACTACATAAACCGGAGCGCCCAAAATCCTGGCGCACTACAGCCCTGAAGAGGACCGCTATATGTCGAAACGTCGGCACCTCAGCCTTCGACGCGGCATCACCCGGACAGCCCAGATCATGACTCTGGCCGCGGAAGCCCACGACATCATTTAATACTTAGGATGTCGCAATTCAAAACCGATGTATGTCTTACCTTCATTCAAATTACGTACTTTATCAGTTATTTATTACCCAGGATTATAGAACTGTAGAAAATAAACAGCGCTCGGGGAGTAGCGATTGACTTAAAATGATGAAAAACACTTCACTATGCGAAATTACATATGACAATTAATGTAATTGCATTTGAGGGCGTGTAAATGTTTGGTTCTCCGCTGTAAGCGACCGCAATGGCCAAGAGGTGACTTGTGTGCTGCGTTGTTTGATCTGAAACTATCCAATGCATCGGTTAATAGTTCAGCTTAATATAGTCACGGAGAATGGTATCATCTGCCTAGACCTTGCGAAAAGTTCAAGTTCAGCGTCCCTTAGTCGATGCTATGCAACTTTCCAATGTGATGTGCGATTACTACTAGATATTTCTGTCTTCTTTGTTGTTGTTGGTGGTGTTTTGTTGTTTGTTTTTTTTTCCTGGCGCAAACAGCCATGGAGGCATTGTTGTTGATTATGTTTACTGTATATTTACAGTTTTTCTTTCCATTCTTTAGTCGATGAACAGTCACGTTAAATTTCTTCCGTTTTTACTTACCCGCATACGTACGTATATACGGAATGTTATACGTAGGATAGGGAAAGTTATGTTATGCTGCGGAAAATTGATTTCTAGATTTCAACTCGTCCCCTGATACCGAAAAGTGTTTCTTTTGTCAAAGCGTCTGTCAGTCCGTTCGTCTGTGAACACCACTAGCGCTCAAAGCATACGTAGGATTGTTTCCAAATTGAATAAAACCTCGTCAATCTGGTTCGTGTCGAAATTTTGAGATTAAAAAAAAATCTTTAAAATTTTGGGGTATACTTTACATATAACCCGCCGGACATTTTCAAAATTTTCTCCAAAACGGCTTCAATTTTTTTCTTCAAAGAATATAATAAAATGCACTTAAAAGGTGGCTTAGTTCCAATTTTTACTTCTTAGTCTAAATTTTCGAAAATTTCAAAATTGTTCAGGTGTCTTCCTAAAAGTACAAAACTGATAATATAGATTTTCCTTCAAATAAAATTTGTTTTCCATAGTGAGTTCTTTCATTAAGATCATGAACATTTTTTTGAAAATTTTAATATTTTTCGCGCATTATTGCAAGCAATATGTGCAGTATAAAAAAATACAAAAACGAGGTTTCTCAAAAACCGCTCCAATTTTTTTCTTTAAACTTTTGGTACGGATAGTGCTAAATGTACTATATTAGGTGACATAAACGCCATATTGCTCTATTTTTTAAGTACATAAATGTAAATTGTCTCTCACGTCGTTAATATTTATATTAGCGACAAGTTCTTCGCAAATTTGTGTTTATGAGTACGTATACTTTATATAAAGTTTCTCGAAAACTCAACCAATTTCTGCGAAAACCTATTCAAAATTCTGCATTTTCAGAAAGGCTTAAACCCAATTTCTTCGAAACGGTTCCCAATTTCTCTCTTCAAACGTTTGGAACGGATAGTGATAATTGCACTCTTACTCTTGACAAAGAGGTTTTTTTTAATTTTTTTTTTATTTTTTATTTTTTATTTTAACATTACTTAAATGTAATTTTATTATAACATCTCTCACAACGTTAATATACTCATTTCCAGCAATTTGTAACCTCTATTGTATTTGTGAGTTTAAGTGCTTCAAATGGCTTCAGATGAAATTTTTGAATAGTTTTATGTGAAAAAGGGTTTGAAATTTCGATTTTACAGTAGCACTTACGCGGCATTTTCTTAAAGAGGGCTGCAAACTTTTCAAAACCAGTTGTAATTTTGGATGAGGTTTTACTGTTATTTATTATTCATACAATATGATCATTCTATTATGAAGAAAGCGAACAAATCAGGAAATTAAGTATATATATATATATATATATATATATATATATATATATATATATATATATATATATATACTATGGAAGGCGACAAATGGCAGGTGGCAAGAGTATGTGGCAAGTTCGTAGCTAGCCGGGACCAAAGGAAATAGAGAAGTAATGTGGGAAAGGCTGTGTTCCGCCGCTAATGATGTTTCTGTTCTTTGCGCTCGTGAGGTCGTGGGGTCTTTGAGAGCACCAGTCCTCTTGCATTCTTGAGGCGCTGCATGGGGGGGGGCAGGGCGCGCACGGAAGGCGCAGACAGACGACAGCGGGGCTTAAGTCGCCCCCGCGGCCTAATCCCAGGCCTAAGCCGGCGCCAAGCAATTGTAATTTCGGCGCCTCCCCCGCCGCGCCGCGCTACGTCCACACAACAGGTTGCGGAGCGGAGCGGCACGGGCGTCTTTCTGCCCTGCGAGCTTACGTGCTTAGGCGGCTTTGCCCCGCCCGCCGCTCTTTCCGTCTCGTAGGCTTCCTTTCTTACGAGGCGGAGTTCGAAGCCCCGCGCGCGGCCGCCCTCTGTCGCCGACCGCCCAAGTTGGGGCCCCAGGGACCCCTCTGCTCCTTCGCTCGTGAGCAGCCGCCCGGCCGGCAACTTGGGCGGGGCTTTAATGAGCGAGTAGCGTCCTCGGGGAGCGTGGAACAGAGTTGGGGGAGTGAGCGGTGCGCGAGGGGTTAATGAACCTGGCAGCTGCGCGGCCGCTTGCAGCCAGTCTCTGCGGGCAAATGAGACGCCGCGAGGATTTGCCTTCTGCTCACTCTGCTCTTACTACTGAATATCAAGATTGCACCGTGTTTTAGTTTTGGATTTGTCAGATATGAAACGCAACAATCCAAATTTTGGATTGAAACTGCAGATACGTGAGCAAAATGTTTTATTTTTCGTAAAGATGGAGCGTGCTGTGCGTAGTATGGTTAAACTCATTTGTGACTGAGGTATTGCGTTGTGCATGATGACGAGGTCCCTCGGCCAGTGTATCACATTAATACCCTTAGTAGCGCAGCACGAAGCGATGAGCGCCAGGCGCTGGGCGGCGCGTGCTGTCGGGCGGGACGAGCGCCGGGCGGAGGGAGCCCGCCCGGCGCGCTAATCGCGTGTTGCGCAGCGTCCGGCTTTGGCGTAGCTGCGCTGGCGCTGGCGCGGGCGGTGCCGGCCGAGCTTAGCCTCGCCCGGGCTTCGCAACGCGAGTAATTAACAAATTAATTATGCATAAAGTAATTAATATTACGTGGCTGTATCATCGGAGATCCCGTGCCGCGGCGTGGCGCAGCGCCCCGCGCTCGGCTGTGCCGGCCCCTCCCACCCCCGTCTCTTTAATGCCTCAGAGAGGCACCTGGGCAATTGTAACTCTAAACAAATTAGTTTTTGCCGCGTCGAGGGCTTACCTTTGTGCAGCGGGTTCGATTTCGTGAGGCTCGGAGGCCGCGCGCCGAGGCGGGCGCCGGCCGCCGATCCGGGACTTAGGCGGCCAATGGATGAGTTTGCAAATTTTATAACGCGCATGTTTGTTATTGGCCGGTTGTTGGCTGCCGCGCGCGCGCCCGGGGACGCCCGTTATCCGCGCGGTAATTATTCAGCCGGCGCTCGCCCCCGCCCGGTGCGATGCGTGGCGCTAACGAGGGCGCGGGGAGCGCCCGGGCTTCTTCCACCTGCGCTGGCACTTGGCCGCGCGGTAACGGGCTCGGTTTTGTTTGTATGGTCTTCTGTAGAGCTCTTGAAGAGGTTCAGTGAAAGAGGGGTTCCCTTAATGGATTTGTAATATCATGATTGGAAGACTTTGAGAACGTGTTGAAAATTGTTTTCAGGAATGCTTGTAGATTTATTATTTAATAACGAATTCGATAAAATTGAGATGCGAAAACATCGATCGAGCCTCGTTCTGAATTGGTTTTGGCTGGTTAATGACAGAGAATGTTGCTCAATTTGGGGTATTGGCGTGTGTGGTGAAATTCATGAAAATGAATCATAGTATATGTTGCTTTCTTTTATATGTATAGTACCCTAATAAATGCGAAGAATTTCAAGGTTTGATGCACGATACTGAATGATAAAAACGTTACCTTTATCGCAAATAAGAGTGTCCTAATTTACCTGAAATAAATGTGTACCTATAATGTATTCAATCTAGGCAAACCATATTTGTATGAAAAGTGACCGCACATTGTGTTGCCCGTTAAGCCCGCGTGCTACGACAGCGCTGATCACGGGGCAACAGGACGCCGGATGTGTCGCGAGCGCTACCCCACCACTGCTATGGACTTTCCCCATAAAAACTCTCCAATGAAACAAAATTTCCCAAATGTAAAACGAAAAATATTCTTCATATTATGGAGCAACGTGAGCTGTCTTGCACGATTCGATTCCCTTAAATTCCAGTAATTCAAATTAACCAATCATCGTTCTCTAAGCTACTCCGAGCCGTATTCTCTTTTCGTTTTTCTCATGTTTTTCTTTCTCTATGCCTGTCATTTAATTCTCTCATTTTTGATAGATAAAAATGAGATAGAATAACGTCTGTTTCTTTTTTATTTACAATAATTAGTCAATAATATTTCTATCTCAACTCCGGATGGAAATACTTTTCACAAACAAATCCGTAGACATTTCCCCATTCTTTCCCCACAACGAAACAAAACCCCCAGTTTGGGGAGAAAATTCGCTGATGTGCAGCCCTCCCTACTGAATGTGTGTGTCGCGTTGCAGGTAAGCAGCGCACAGCGTGCTCCGGCGTGCCCCCGCCCCTGCGCCTTTAGCATGAAGCGGCCTGGCGACAGCGCGGTGTACGGCGACGCTCCCGTTGCTTTCATGGACAGCTCGGACAAGGTAAGCGCTGACGCCGACGCCACGCCGACGCCGACGCCGACGCCGGATGCTGGCCTGTTTTATTTTCTCGCGCTCACGTTTCGCGCCTCTCAGCAGCAGCAGCAGCAGCAGCAGCAGCAGCAGCAGCAAGGGCCGTATGACTTCCCGTGGGTCCGACAGTCGCGATTTGTGTGCCACATTAGCCGAGTCTTGGTCTTTTGAAATATTGCTTGCCCAGCATTTATATGAATAGATTTCATAGATTGAGATGAAATAACGCTGTAAACATTTACAAGCAATACGTACTTCAAAACAAATTGTTAACATTTTTAACTATGAAAGAAATGAAAACATCAACCCCTTTTCAAAACTCGTTTCCGTAAATATTAAGAATGCTTAAGGATGGGAGAGATATTTTGAATATTCTGCCAGTTAATTTTCTCTACATACACTATCTCCCGACGTTTGCCACAACAGTGAGGTAAGCAAAGCATCTCAACTTATTCCACTTTATGTAATATAATTTGCTTTTGATTTTAATTATTATTACTATCTCCTTCTTTTGTTATATCTTGTGCAATTTCTTAATGTATATTTTTTTATTTGTATTAATGTAATTTGAATTTCTATTAGTCTGCAATAATAATAATTTTGAATGTATGTATTATTTATACTAATCCCCCTTTTGCATTTTATTGAACCAGTTTCGTTTGTTGTTCTAAATGTGGCTGAGACACACTCCCGTTTGCATGGGACCAGATTCTTTCGAGATAAATGTTGGTGTATTCTTGTAGAATTTTGTATAATTCAATAATGTAAATAGTGCAATTCAGTGGCAGTTATCTGATAGAGAAAGCATGTGTAATCTAGTACAGAAACAATTAGTCGTTTTTGGAGGGAGGGATTTCAGTATCGATATGCTCTTTAACTTAAGCCCTGCAGAAAGAAGGGGTGAAGCGTGTGGAGCAAACGAGGGTGTTGTCAACATATCATCACGGTAAGGAAGGTAAATGAAACATCCTCGATGGCGTGAGCGGTCAGTACCAAGGAACCAAACGACGTTCTTTGTGTGTAAACGTATTCGAAAAGAAGAACCATTTTCAATGCTCTTCAGATTCTACTACAGCTTGCCCTACTAAGCATAAACCTCAAATGAAGCACGGCTGCTTTGAAATCGAGAAAATATTGTAGTACGAGATGTACATGGTAGGAAAACCGCGAGAAGAGGTGGCAGACTCGCTGGCGGTGTGGCTGGCGCTAATTACCCGGTGACTGGGAGGGCGGCGTGCCTCGTTAATTCCTCCCACTCCGCTGCGCCGTCTCGGACGTGTAATTGGGGAAGGAATCGCGCGGGCGTCTCCGCTGGGCGGCGGCGCTCAGGGCGCAGCGGCCTCGCACTTGTTTGGTTTTTATTCCCTGAGTACTTGGCGAAGACGCGCGGGCGGTGGGCTGCCGTGCCTCACAGCAGCCCCATTCTGCGCACTCTAAGCGGCGCGCGCTGCGGCTGATTGGGCTGCACGTATATAAAATGAAATGAATGATGTGTCTGATATATATTGTGATGTGAATGCAAAGGAAAAGCAAGTATGAGAACGGTGCTCGAGCATAATGCCTTCCTCCTCAACGCGCCTCTCCCTGAAGCGACGTGTGAGGGAGTGGAGCCCAGGGCTTCTTGCGTCTTTTCCCTCCAGAATATCTACCTTATAGCGCCATATAGACAGAGTCTCGTGCTTTGGAAGCTCGCGGTTCTCGCTACGTTCCTTATTTCAACGAAAATACATGCGGATTGAAACAAGTTTGTCTCTTCACAAGAAGTTCTTTCATGCACACTAACGATAAAATCAATGTAGCACACGTTGCCTTTTATCGTCATCGTACCTCGTTCGTCTGAAATACTACATAAAGTGTAGAATGGTGCATGCAGGGCGCCGACGCGAGGGGCACCTCGCCCCCGCGCCCCTCCGCCCTCGCTCGCGCCCCCCCTCCCCTCCCCCTCCGCGGCGCGGCGGCCGCCGCAGCGCTCGCCACGCGTTTTTTCACACGACCGCGTTTTATCTGCTCAAAGGAGATTTAGCAAATTAAAAGCAAGCAGCTCTGCCCGCCGCCGCCATTCGTACGAGCCGGAGGGAGGCGGGGTGAGCGCGGCTGAAATTAGGGATCGCCGGGGAAACAAGAGCGCGTGTTTATTAACAAAATAGACCCGTATAATTTTCATGGGTATCAATTTACTTGCAATATATTAAATTAAGCTCATTAACATATCGTTTCGGCGTCTGATTTTAATGGAACGCCGTCCCGTCTGCTGTAGCCTGGGGAGCGCAGCGCGCGGGGGGGGGGGCGGCGGTCGATACCCGTCTGCGGTGACGCGACCCCCGGTGTTTGCCCCGCGTCTTCTGGCAGCGATCACGTGGTCTGGCGCAGCCTCTGTGGACGTTTCGAGACTTTTCCTTCGGCCCCGCCTCCGCTCGTCATATGCTTGCATCTGCCCGGGTACGCCGACCATCGTAATGTGGTCTTCTTCACGTTCCTTTAACGGCGATTGCGTTGCCAACTGGTACGCCGGGAATGGTGCGGATAATCCTTCGAAATCTTCACATTTTTGGCAGAACCAAATATCTCTGGTTGCTTTACGGAATTTGTAGCCTTTAGAGAGCCTTTAGTGGAGGCATTTCGTTTTGCAATTCTTTGCCGAAGAGGTAAAAGCGGAACGATTGTATTTATTACCACTAATAATTTTCTAATTTATGCCTCATTTCTACACTTGGTTATCACTCATTACTACTGTGTTAGAAGATAATTTTTACCTCACATTATTGTTTATATAGGTACTATGTATTTTGCTGAAGGGGTTTAATGATTTAAATTGTGAGCATCCTACAAGGTGCTTCCAGGAAATATGACTCAGTGCGAAATGCTTTGTTGTGTTTGGTGTTGTGACCATAAAAACGTATTACGGACGCATCATACCAAAACTGAAATTGCTGAAAGATTGAATTGCGATGTTTAGGTGATAGTGTTAATTATCCTGATTCTCACTAACTATAATTATTTGCCTAATTACAGAGTGTATTAAAATCCTGAGTCGTTCATGTATAAATACACCGTGTAATGTGCGAATCGCAAAATTTAACGTCACAACGTTATTCAAAAATTTGGGAATTATTCTCAAATGCTAAAATATAGAAAAAAGTCTTATACAGGACTCATAATGTACGTAGGGTGAAATAAACGTCCAGATTCACCCAAACATATTTGCCGAATTGTAATGCAGACCTGTTCAAGGGAGCTGAAGATTATTCATGGTATGTCCCAAACAGTATTTGTATTATACTTTGCGAAATTGACTATACCATTGGTTTTTCAATCTTCTATGATTATTAATGGTGATGGAACGAGCCGTTCCGAACGGAGTGGAGGCTCGGGAGGCGCTGGGGTTGGCTGTGCGTGAGCGGGCGAGAGCATTGGTTGCCGTGCACGCTCGTTTAATTTTTATCACCGGAGAGGAAGGCGGGCCCGTCCTCGCGCTAATTGCAGATACGTCGGGTCGGGCGGCGGGGTGGCTGCGGCTGAGCAAGGGAGGGGGAGAGCGCGCGTCCCCTCCTTTTCTTCTCGCAATTCCCCTCCGCCCCCGGCCGCGCGCCGTCGTAAAACGTCGAGTTAGCGCCGGAAAGGAGCGCCCGCCCAAGCTGCCCAAGCTGTTTCTTGGTCTTACTCTCGCTCCGAATATTTATGTGGCGCAGCCCTCGCAGTCGAGTTGTGAAATAAAATGTAGTCTGCTGCCGCGGCTGCGGCGGCGTGGTACGTACCGCTGCGGAAGGCGTTACTGCATTTGGCGCGGCGGTTTCTAGTGTTTCTGGTCGAGAGAATTTCCGCTGGCTGGAATGCGTGCGGGCGCAACCTCTGCAGAGTTCATTTAATTCGTATGCGTTCTTGGCTTTAGGAGGCTGCGTGCCAGCGTAATTCTTCAATGACTGCGTAATCGTATTAGTGCCACTCGAATAGCAGGGACGTTCATTGTCTTCCTTATTTACGGGCGTCGTATTGGTGCAACAGTAATGAAAATGTTGGGAAGTCATTTTGGAAGATTATATGACTAATGAGGTGCAAATAGTAATCAGATCGATGCACCTTCTTTAATATAATGACCATAAGGGGATGAATTGCTTGCTGGTGTTAAAAATAACCGAGAAGCAGAAGGTTCACATTGATTTCTAATGGAACTTATTTCATGTTTATTGGCATGCTCGTTTCTTCATTGTTTTGGGCGCGTTAATATTTCAGTTTATTATAGTTAAACGGAAAAGGAAGGATTATTCCATACAAACTAATGCGATTTATATTTTCTCCCTTGTCAATCAATGATGAATTCTAGATTTCGTTAAACGGTTACCGTATTACCGATTTAATTTAATACGTAAATATGCACATGAGAACTTTGTCAATTGTTTGATGCTTTAAGAAGTTAAAATTAATAAAAATGTATTAAACATTTTGTGTGCTGGTATAATTTTGTATTATTTCTTTTCTCGTGATATAGTCTTCATTAGTACCACTCGCGCTGTTGAAATAGCCCAATACTAAACATGAAATATATTTCGATAGTTGTCAATGCATTTGCAGCGTTACCTCTGAATCCGCACTCTCCCAGCTACGTTGTGAAGTCGGTCGCTGTGGCACGCTCTCCGTGGCTCCTCGCGCTCCCTGCTGCCCCCGAGGGACTGTCCGGCGGCTGCCGGCGGCTGCTCGCTCCTGCATAATGCACCTGGCGAGCCCTCCTGCGCTCGGAGCAGCCGCCGCGGAACTCCACAAAGAAGCCGGCCCCATACATTGCGCGCTATTGCCCCGGCATCGGGGGAGGCGCCTCTCTCTCCGCTGTGTCGGGGCGGCGCTAATAGGCGGCGCTTGGCCTTGCGGGGCCTCGAAGCCCGGGCCGGGCGGGCCCCTGCGTGGCGCGTCTGCTCCGCCCCGATTGCCAAGCGCAGTAATTGGACGACGCCTGGACGCCGCCGCTGCTGCCGATGTCGCGCCGCAACTTGGCGAAGAAGCAGGAGCGCGGGCCCAAAGTTGCGAGGCGACCGGCGCCACTGCTCGGCAAATGCAGGGCGCGTTTTAATCACGGGAACGAGCCTCCGCCTTCTCGGCAGTTCCCGCCCACGCGCCCGCCTGCGTTCCGCGCAGCCGCTCTCTGCCCCCGCGACGCCACCTTTGACCTCTTCATCCTTTTTTATTGTGTGAAATCACCTCCATCGTCTGCAGACATTCGGTAATAAGGCGTAACGTAACTTCATTAATTTCAGGTTTCATGATAACTTTTGTCGTTCCTGTAAATGGTCTATTCCATAAATTCACATGAAAATCAGGAAAAGTTTACTTCTTATCTCATAATGTATTTAGTAAGGCTCTCTGCGATAGTGCGTGATAAAGTAATGCCTCTACTGATACCCACCTGTCGGTCTGCTGTTATCATCGTGCGCCGATCTAGACTTAAAAAGATGTAAGTAACTTGCATAAAAGAAGTCCCTGTAATGTTGTGCGGAGGAGGAGAAACAGAAGAATCTGCCAAGAACATGATGTATTATCAACCATACTCCCGCTTTCGCGCGACAGTTGATGTATTTCACACACATGGAAGTATATTCTGGAACCAAAGTTATTCTTTTCTACCCAGTACGGTCTCTTAATGTGCGCTTATATTCTGTATTTGTCTTAATTGTTTTCCGGTTTCAGTGGACATCTCCTAGTATTTGGAGATTGGGTGCTAGAGGCAGGAACACGTAATTGAATCGCGCGCGTGGACGGAGGACCAGCGGCGTCGCAGGCGGAGGCAGCCGATGACGAAGGCGATCCGTCTCGGCGCGAGAAGGCGCGCGGCTTCATTTATGCAAGTCTCCCGAGTGATAGCGGCGGTTCCACGCGTCCTGTTGGGCATTTCTCACGGCGCGGCGGGCGCGAACGAGGACACGCGCGCGCCGGGCGCTGGCCGAGGGCGGGGCCGCCCCAAGTCGGAGCGCGGGCGATCTATCAGCGCGGAGGCGCACGAGCCCCCCGACAGGCACAAATGCGGGCGGGCGGCGCGGGCGGCGCGGGGCGGCAGCGCCCGGGGGCCGCACCTGTCAGGGCGCCGCCGCCGCGCCGCCGCTCCCGCTGCCGCCCCGGGCCGTGCAGCTGACGGGCGCTGCACATAACAGATGGTGAGGCGCCCTCGTCCCGCGGAGCTGCCCGCGGCGCCCGCCAGAGACGGACGGGCGGGCTCCCCTCCCGCGCCGCGTTCTGCTCCAGCGGCTCTGCTGCCCTCGCCCAAGGCATTGCCCGTGTGTTTCGGCGGCGCCGGAGCGTTGTGAACGTCTTCAGTTCGGAATCATAAACATTTATTTCCGTGCGGCAACGCCGTGTACTTCGAGTTCGCTGGCGGCCGAGAGCTAATTTCCCAGCGCTTTTTCTTCTTCCCCGCTCGCGGGAGCTGCCGCGGCCGCGCTTTATCTCGTGGGAAGGCGGGCGCCCCCGGGGGCAGCGTGAGAGCGCGACGTGCGAGGCGGCGTTTTCGGCAAGTGCACGCCTCTTGGCCCCTCAATAACAAAGGGAGAAGAAATCGTTACAGTCATGAAAAATGAATTACATTTCACCAATAGAATAATTGACAGGTGATAATTTATTTGCTAACAAGTTAAGTTCTTTAATTTATTATTATTTTTTTCTAGGACACTTGTCGATACGTAAGGAGGTACAATAACGAAAGATACATTAATGCCGATAATTCGCCTTAGATCATAATTCGATTTGAAGAGAAATATCAGCTTCCTTCATGAGAGCTAGTACCTCTCAACAAATCATTCGAATTAACTCAAAGAGGTAATAAAGTTGGTCCAGCAATTTAAGGATTCCAAAATAAGGGGGAAAATGGAATCGTAACTATTGGGAAATTTTATTTCATTCTTTTGTCAGAATAATGGCAGTGCCACGCAGATGTGATCACACTCACTAGAATTTGTGTGTATTGGGGTCAGATGATATTTAAATGAAAATTCACTATTGACTGCTGTATACTCTTCTACTTTTATCTCCACCACTTCTGAAATGTAAATGGAAGAAGACCAGATCCAAGTGTCTTGGCAACGTATACTTCTACAACTACCTACCACGCTCCTACGCTGTTCGAAAGTGAACAGTGAACCCTGATTTACAGATTACCTGACGTGCGAGGGCTCGAGTTTTCTGGCGACGAGGGGCTGCGCGCGAAGTGCGGTGAGGCGGCGGCGCGGTGCTGGGAGAGTTCCCAGGCGTCGCCGTTGCCGTCGGCTCTCGCTCGCTCCCACCGCTCCGCCCCGCCCCGCCCCGTGCGGCTCCCAGCGCGCCTTCCGCGCCGTCACTTCCGCCCGTCACGCTTGCTCGCACGTTCGCAGCCCCTCCCCCGCCCACCAGCTAACACTGTGAAATACTTTATTGAGATATTGTCGTTATTCGATGCAATATCCGAATCAGTTTGTACTTGGATGTAGGAAAATCCTACCTTAGCGCAGTCCCACGAAGGCCGCTGGGCGTTTCCCGCGTCACGGGCGCTCTGCGTGTCGCCAGCGCGCTGGCAGCGTCAGACGTTGGCGCCAGGCCACGCCCCGCCCGCGCCCGCGCCCCCCGCGATATTCCGGGCGGCGCGAACAATCGCGCATCAGCCTAGTTACGGCACTTGTGCTGCGGGCCGCGTGTCACGCGTGCCTCTCGGGCCGCGCGCGAGGTTTTCGCTGCGCTGACCTCGCCCCCGCAGGCATAATAGCCGTAATGATAATGGCCCTAATAGACGCGTAATGCGGGGTCCAGCCGACGATAGGAATCCGTTGTGCAGGCCATTGTCCCCAGAGGCCGAGCTCCCCTTCCTCCCCCCTCCCCCACCGCGCGACGCTGGAGGGCTCCGCGCAGAATTAATGACTGGGCGGCACATACGCGCAGACTGTAGGCGCTGCGGCCGCGCCCAGGGCCCGCGCTGGCGACGGCAATCGTGTCGCTTCGCGTCGCGCCGAATCGCCCGCTCATCAAAACGCCACTTCGATTTATACATATTAACGCTGCGGGTGTTTTGTTACCTTGTTCACGTTTCACAGTCGGCCCCCGCCCCCGCCCCATCGACACTGCCGGCGCTAACGACGTCTGATTAATGATAGACTTCGCGCGCCTCTTTGGGAAGGCGACCCGCGCGCGCACGCACGCGCACGCTCTCGCACCCGCGCGCGCGGCTCGCCCGCGGCGCCCCCCTCCGCGTGCTGTGGCGGAATTTCCGAAGGTGCATCAGCAATACCCGGGCATCGGAGATGAAGCCCGAGCGGCGGAAATTGCTTTTGTCGAGATTCCTCGGCGACGCAAAAACGCGGTCACCTTTTTTTCGAAGCGAGGAATTAATGTGGTGGTGAGATAATAAATGGGC
>BOPP01000312.1:541151-553646 GCA_017312745.1 Gryllus bimaculatus
CACCCCCACCTTTCGATCCTTCTGCATTCTGCCTTGCCGCCCTTTGCATTCGCTTGCGTTTTATGTACTCATGGACGTTCCTTCTTTCATCACTCCATTCTTTGAATAGTTTTTTCCTTCATTACATGTATATTTAGTTTTGTGTGCTTAGTGCTTATTTTTGTGCATCTTTCATCTCTACCCCGAATTTTGAAATTTTTGTATTTTTCATGTTTAATGTTTTCTTTCTGGCAGACACGCACAGTTCCCGTTGTTTTGTTCTAGACTTCATTTCTGTCTCTTAATCTCCGCCCACGCCTGCCACCCGTCGTCTTGACGGCGCTGACGGGCTGTGAGCTAAGCCGTCACGAGCAGTGGGCGGGACCTCTTTGCTTTCGATCCGCCTCTCCGTGCAGCGACTGCTCCACTTTGTGCTCCGCTCGCTCCGCTCTGAATACACCGAGGAGAAAAGAAAGGCTGTCGCGCGACGCGTGCGAAGACGTTGCGGATCTGGTCGATCCTGTCCCGCAGAGCGCTGGACAGGCGCTGCGCCAGTGCCAGCGTGAAGCGTCTGGTATTCGATGGGAAAGACAAATGGGACTTGGTTATTACTAGAGAGACAACAGTATTTTCGCTTCCACAACCAATATAATATTTTCGGCTTCAAATATTCTCGCCATATTTTAGGTAGGAATAAGTGTCATTCTATCTATATCCCTTCGTGATTTTATAAAAGATGTTTAAAATTGACAAAAAGAAAAGGGAAGTGAATTTTGGTAAATAATGGATTGAGCTACTTTGATAGCTAACGCCTCAGTTCAGCAGGTAACTATCGTATACCGAAACATATACCTTAAACTATCTTATACCGAAATAATGAACTGTTCCCATATTTCTGGATGGCGGCAAGTGTCTGGATTTGAGAGTGCTGCATTATGCCCAGAACCCGCTCAACTAGACCCCGACCCCGCCCTCGCCACGCCGCGCCGCCGCCCATCGACAGCGCCCCGCCCCGCCCGCCCCCGAACTCGCCCGCCGTTGAGCGCGCCAGCTTGTCAGGCGAAGATAGCGAGTCCGAGCCCTAGCCCCTCGGCCTCCGCCCAGCGCTGCACAAGGGTTGTTCACCTGCACAGCCGTTTGAACGACTCTGCCTTTTCACTCTGTCGACGCTTACGACCGAGAGATTTTCAGAAGGAGGTCTTTTCTTTCCTTCTTTTGTCGCACGGCGATGCCATCTCTTCCTACATTTCCTTGCCTAGAACGGGAAATAATTTCAAAAATTAAGAGGTAAGTCGTTCATTACAGAGAGATAGTAATTAAAGACGTTATTGCTGTTTGGAAAAGAAGGTCGGTGATATCTGGTAGCTGATTTGCTTGCAATGGTGCTGTTTAATTCAAGCTGCTTCTGCTTATGTTTGCAATTTTGAACAATCGTTGCAGTTATGTGTCGGGATACTCCCAAATCTAGTTTTAATGCAAGTCTTCTTTTCTGGAGATTCAGGGAGAAATTACATTCAGTGATCTAAACAATTTGAATATTTTGTTGAATATTTAGTTACGTAAATATTTTGGTTTATGATAATTTTTTAACTACTTATATTCATTACATTCTGCTTGGAATTCCCACAAACTCTTCTGGCTTTAAAAAAATGTATTTTTGATGACTTACCGTTTCGAGGTAAAAATAATAGCGTTTGGTCGATTCGAACTAAATAACGAATTTTGGATTAATAAAATACTAAAAATGCGACAATATTAAAGTAATAAATAACTTTACATATCTAATAAATAAACAATTCAGTAAACAAGCGGATATGTTTGTGATTGTGCGTGAACTTAGAAAATTTTTCAGGAACAATCGAATTACTTGCGTTCATGAGAGTTTATTTGCGTTCAAGAAAATTATGTGCATGCGGGCGTTCACAAGCATACATGTTCGTTAATCTATAGTACTCCTGGCTTTAAAACTTAAATAAAATTTAGTGGAAGTACTTCTCACCCTTTTTAGTATCATATCCTTTTGATTGCATTTTCCACATCGGTTGCTCGTGTTGTTCTGTTCAATATTAATAAGAAGGAAATAGTGTGTGCGTCGTTGTGTGTCTATGCACCATGGGACCTTTGTGTTTCCAGAGAGAACCGCAGGTGATCGTTCACAACACTATGTGTACTTCCTGAAGCGGTGAAGTAATTTACATTTTAAAAGTAATCCTCTGAGAATTAAAAGTATTTACAGCTTGTAAGCCATGCTTGGTTAGTTGTGTTTTAGATTTTGGAGTTTATTTGTACCTTTACCCATGCATTTTGGTTCATGGGAGTTTGTGATTTACTGTTTCAAAAATGAATGGACTCATCCGTGTATTCCAGACCCTACAAACACAAAATTACTGTGCTATCGGAGGCTTGCCCTTTGAATGAAATGTAAAGGGAAATCTGTGGATTTTCATGGAACAGCACTCCACTCTTTTTGTATTTCCTTTCTACAAAATCAATTCTAAACGTATTGTTTGTGCTGAAAAAATTCTCAAAACTTTGAGGAAATGCCCAATTATTAACTATCAACTATGAATTTAATTTAGGTTTGATAAATTGTTATGTGATGTTGCATATAGAGAATTTATAGGTACATGCCAATTATATTTTGTTTGTTGATCATATTTAGAGCATGTTTGAACGGCCCGATGAAATAGAAGGCACTCCAGCACACATTTTGAAATTCATTATGTTAAATTGCTGATGGCGCTGTGTATGACTAGATACTCCAACATTTACATCTTTTGTCAGTAATAACATGGATCAGTATTCCAAAGGGAATGCATTAGTTAAAGAATATTACACACTTCCGAATGCGAGTTAGAATTAACCTAAAATAGTTATCTCATATGTTGAAAACTCGAATTGGAAAAAGTTGCCACATTCTCACTACGATTGTAATCGCCAACGTAATCGATAAGTGGCACGTTCGCTGTAAGGGATACAGTATGTTTGCATTGTGTCCTCTGCGTGAAGTAAAGTTGTCAAGTGTCCTCTACGTTGAAAAAAATATTATGGAACGTATTTCAAATTATAACATTAAATATTCAATATATAATACATTATATTGGGATATACAATGAACATGAATGGAGATACCTCTTGATAACTGGAACTATTGTCATTATAATGTGGTTGTTGTGAAATGATGGCGTCAGCAGTAAATACAAAATATAAGAATGTGAAGTTGTTACCGCAGGCTTCAAAGACACAAGGGCTTCCTATGTATTCGTTATTACTTGGGACTTCATTTTTGTCCTTTGTGCGTACGCAGCACCGTGTTGCCGCAGTTTGTTCGTTAAAGGCGTCCGGGAACCGAGGAAGTGTTCACCGAACCCAGAGGGCGCTGAGTGCTTTCCTCTTCCCATTTCTCGTTTCGAAGAAGGCGATGCCAATTCGCTCTGCGTGCCCCGAACTTGCACAAAGATAAGCGCATAGGCAAGCATTCAGAGACCCCACGAGAGTCTTAGTGAGAGCAAAGCAACACGATTCTTATATTTGCTGTAGGAACAATATATGAATATTATGAAAAACAGTGAGTAAACATTTTCGGTGACAGCGGTGCCCCTGGCGCGGAGGCGCGAGCCCCGCCCGCCGGCTAACCCCCGCGGGAGCGGCGGAGGGCGGGGCGCGCAGGGCGCGGGCGAGCGTGAGTCTGTGCGATCGCCGCTCCGCGTTTCTCTTTCGGGTGAGCTCCACCTGTGCTGCTTTGCTTGCTTGCGTTTTCTCACTGCTGTATCTTTTCGATATTATCTGCTGCCTTGTTCACTCTCCTCCGCAATCGTGCGAGTGCCTGTTAATGTTGCTGGATCACTCGTGAATTTTGAGGTTTGATAAAATGAACAATATGTAGCAAAGTGGGTATCTGTGTCGTTACAAACCTTCATAGGAGGTAGCGACAGTGGAGTTGTAGATCGTTTACACTTTTTTAAGACATCCATTAATATTATCATTTATTATTTGTTAAACGTAATTGATTTTAGAAACCGTTTTCATTTTTGGGCAGGAATAAACATGTATCTCTGTTAGAAACGAAATAACTAATATTTCCTTACAAAAACGTCAGGCAATGCTGTAAGGAAAAAAATGTATTTTAAAACTGTGGTGCAAAACGTTTTGGCTGCGTTTTGTTTAAAAAATCAACCGGCATGTTCTAAAACAACTAGTTCTTGAAAGGGTGTGTAGGTCATAGTATTACATCGCGCGCGTGTTTGCGTTCAGGGTTCGCGCTCAAGTGTCGGAACCTCTTCCTGTGCTTTGTTGCCGTTAGCGTGGGGCCATGGTAACCGGCCCATATTTTACAACCTGTTTTTTCGCGTGGATTCCGGCTTCATCCAGCCTCGACCAAACCCCTGCATTCTATGTGCTTCGCTACTGTATTGCCAACATCTATATGGGTGCTTATGTTTGATAATATTACTCTATATGGAAAGTGGATGTCAACTAACCTGTTTAAAATTCATTTAAAATGTAGTAATTGAATGGTATAATTAATTTGCGAAGTTACTATTCTGGTGTTTAATTGTTTGTATGTGCTTTTGTTCAGCGAAGCATATGTTGATTAGTTATTTTAATATTTTAACTGGATGAAACAAACCTGTTTGAAGGGAAATTGATGTAAACTTGGGGTGTAAAATCATCAAATAAATATTTTGTAGTTTATTTTATATGCGTATTAAAAGAGCTTATTGTTTTCAACTCAGGAAGGTTTATTCAGTTAGTTATTGCGATAGTATTTTTCTTTATCTCGTACAACATTTCATTTACATTTCCTTGGCTTTTCTTTGCGTTCGCGATCAAACGTTTGAATTAGAAATTTATGGGACAGTATTGAACGTAATTGTAATACTTTGGAAAATTAATTGACTATATGGAAATTTCTTTTGTATTTTTAGATTATATACAACGTTGACACAAGATTTTTTGGGGGAGGGTTGCACACCTGTGCGAAGGCAGCGGCATTCGAGGAATCGCCTCCGGCTGCGCGTTTTGTGTTAATATTCCTGCGGGAAAACCGTCCGCGTCGGTTGGCTCGCCAGAAGACGCCGTCTCGTTTGCTCAAAATAACCCTCAACTCGCAAGAGGAGACGCGGTCGTATCGGATTGCATCGGCCGCGCAGTCTTTGTCCGAGCGAGACGGCCCCACGTCTTCGCTGCTCCAGGTGCGGCGCGCGGCGGCTGCGTCAGTGGTGCTGGGACACGCGCCCCCTCCGTCTCCCTCACCTCTTCTTTCGCACGCGCCCTCCCCGTTCTCCGCTGTGCGCGCGTAATGAGTGTACATTGTCTTCGCGGCAACCGGATCCGAGGCTGCGGGGCGGAAGAATTCCCGGCTCCCGGCGGAGCGCGGCGTGGCGCGGCGTGGCGGGGCTGGCGCGGCCCGAGGGACGCGCGTTTCGTGTTCAGCGCTCACGCACTAGGCGGCAGCGCTTCCAGTGCAGTGGGGAATAAGACACTCTCTAACACTTTTCGTTTTTTTCTTCCATGCTGGCTCTTTTAACCAATGTGTCTACTCCTTTTAATGAATATACGTGTACGTTAAAGCGGGAGAAATTGCTCAGGGCATCAAAATGTCAATGCAGTCTCTCTGACCGGGAGGTCTGGGTTCGAGTCTCGACGGTGGCAGGATTTTCGTCATTAGCTTGTTGGCCAGGTCGAATTAGCCGCTGTCTGGAGGAGAATTCTAGTGACCGGCTGCCCTAATCTGTAGTTTTCCGTGGTTTCTCCGATCACCACCAGGTGAATGCCGAAGCAGTACCCTAACAAACGGGCCAGGGGCTGCCCGTCCACTAACTCGCACTACACTATCACACATGCCGGGAGATCCGTCAGGAGTTAACATCTTGTCCCGTTGGGGCGGCGCCCGGCTATTGAGAGATTCCTGGCTTGGGAGCACCCCCTCTAGCCGACGATAGGTCGGCGCCGGATCTCGCCATACTGTAAGGAAAGATCACCTCCACCTCCCGAGCAAAAACATGCATTACGCTTACGGGACTAATGACCCTTGTAGTTCACGCGCCCGGAACACAGCAATCAATCAAATATGTACGATAAGAATGTCAAAATATCAGTGTTAGTCGTTGGAGAAAATCCATTTTGAAAACAAACATATGTTACTCCTACAAATAAAAGATACGTGTTATACTTCACCCCGACATTTACAGTGTATGTTCTTCACTGACTATCCATAACACTTTTAGTACTGTTTTAGTATGTTGATGTACAATTTTTAAAAAATGGAATATTTTCAAAGAACTGTTAGTATTTAATAAAAAGTAGCTTATAATTATTGTATTTATTTTCGATCCGTGTGAAACTATGATCGAAAATAAATAAACAATAGCTAATTATTTTTTAGGGGGCGGCCCATTCTCCAATTACTTTAATGATTTATTTTTTATTGCTACATTCTAGAACGCCTGGCAATGGCGTTTTGGCAAATGTTTTTTGGAGGGGGGCGCACACTATTAAACTACTTTGATCATCGTAGAGGATAACAGTAATGTCTTCACATTATTGGGTGTACCTTGAATTGTTAAGACGAAATTGTGTAAGAAATGTATTGGATAATATGAAATACTTAGAATTACATTTGTTCGCGCATATGGTAAATTTAAATGGTGAACAACCTACTATGAAATGCTGCAAAAAATTCGAAGTTTTGGATGAATTACTGGTAAAAAAATAATTGAGTTCGACCAGAAATTGTGAATTTGTGAGATCTTACCGAAAAACGTGCGTATGCAGAAATGAATATACATTGCAGAAATAAAAACTATATATCGTTTATGCCATATTGCTGTGTCGTGAAAAGTAGATGGTTTGTTTCGTGGAATGTCGAATTCGTTGTGGTTCAAAGAGTTTGAAGGCGCGGGAAATCTCACAACATACTCTGCTTCCTAAGCACAGCCGATTCGAAAAGAGGAGGGAAGTAATTGGCGTGCGGGATAACCTGCACATCTTCGGCGCGCCACGGTCGAGTCTGGCGGTCTGCTTCCCCGCTGTCACCCCCTCCCTTAACTTCGTCGCGGTCTCCCCTCGCCGCCGCCGCCGCCGCCGCAACTGCCTTCCGAGGAAACTGCTCATTACGCGGAGCGACTTGGAGGCGGGCCCCGCTCTTTGACTCGCCTCGCCTCGCCTCGCCGTCCGTCCGCTGCTCCGCTCTCTTCTGCTCTCCTCCCGCTGCACAATGGCAGCGCCGGCGCCTCGCCCTCGGGGATCGTTCGCCCGCCCGCTCGCTCGAATTCTGGGATTGAAGGCTGCTTTGGCGACGGGTGGTCCCTTCCCCCTCGTCGACTTCTCTCTTCATCCTTCTCCTTCTCCGCGGCTTCGGAAACCACTGCCTCCACTCCACTCCATTCCCTCCAATAGTCCTTGCTCTTGTCTTTACAGCTACTACTACCTCTATTCATGCATTGTGTATTTCATAACTAATCCCATATTTCTTATTTCTTGACATCTCTGCTTAACTTTCCTGCTTAATCGTACATTTTTTTTCATCCTATTTTCTTCTTTCGCGGTTGGCTTGCAAAGCTAGTACTCAATATATCCTCTTGTACCGTCAGATGCAGTTGTCAGAAACTGTTCCGCCACGATTTCCCTCGTGCCTTGTTTGTAACCTTTTGTCTTTATTCACATTAAGCGCTTTGATTGCTGTGTCTCTTTATCTTGCTTGACCACACGTGCAATCTCTTCCTGTATCATTTCTAATCATGTCTCAGATACAATAATTATTTTGCCTTTGATTTATGTACCTTTTTATATTCGCCTTGAACGAATGTTAAAGGAACTCTCACTCAGTTCGTTTAATACTTCTGTTCCCTCGAATGCCTTTCAAAATCACAACTCTAAAATCTTTATCCCTGAATCAATTTTTTTTGTTCGTCCTCCCGTTTGTCCTGAATCACTGGCTTGTCTTTATTCATACGATATGTCTAGCCAGCCCCTGTTGTCAGTATCTAGTGAATCCTACTTCATCCCCAGCGACATTTCCCCTTTTCGTGTCTTAATATCGCTATCATTACCCTACCACTTTGCATTGAGTTGGTGCTCTCCTTGATTCAGCTTTGCTCCTCCTCCCCTCCGTTCCTTTTTCTCCTCGCTCGTGTTGCCCTGCGAAATCGCTGCCCTTTCCCCCTCGCCCCCATCCGCCGCTCCGCAAGCCTGCCTGTCAGGAATGAAAAACTTTGCTTGGCTTCCCTCATTCGCGTCTCGAAACTGTGGCCAGGTATTTAGAGAGAAAAATACACAATTATAGGATTTTCCGAGCTCTTTATGTCGGGGATTGTACGCGAATATCTCCTTCTTTTTTATTTCTACTCTGGACGTACTTTTTTGGCCTTCATCTAAATGTGTGTGGTTGCATGTTTGTTGCGCAATTTCCTTTGTCAGGGAAAAGTTGTGCCTTATTTGTTTGCGCGTGTGCGAGCATCGTTGCAAACATTTGAGGCTTTTCGTTCTTTGGTGGTTGGGCAGAGGGGGCGGCCAGTCTCTTTGCGTGCCCTCCATTCGGCCTCTTCGCTGTCTGTCTTTCCTCATTTCCTTTCATGGCCAGTTCCTTGCACTGGAAAACTTCAGTTTTCTGAACTTTTGCCTTGAATAGCCATTTCACTATCATTAGTGGGAGTGATTTCTTTCACGGGATATTCATGTTCACTATTTCCCTTTAATAGAGGTGACATAGACGGAGGCTCGAGCTCCGAATTCTTACCTTTCAGAAAAACAATTGAAGGACGAAGCGTTATTGAAATATCGTATTGAACACTAAATGTTTTGAATATGAAATATATCAAACACTTGTCTGAGATTTGGGATGAAAGAAAGAAACAAAGTGTGTGTGTGTGTGTGTGTGAGAGAGAGAGAGAGAGAGAGAGAGAGAGAGAGAGAGAGAGAGAGAGAGAGAGGGGGGGGGAGTCAGTCTTGTGAAAGTATTTATTTATTTTATTAATATGTATATAATATTCATGGCCGCCAGAATCCTCATCAAACTCCATCCAATGACTTTTACTAAGGAAGCGAGACTTTTTTGAATAATACCAATTGTGCTGTGTTGTCGACTAATTAATCCGGTAATCTGGTGCAAATGTAGTGTAAAAAATTAAACATCTCTCCCTCCCTCCCTCCCTCACACACACACACACACACACACATTCTTTTTTCTTTCTTTCATCCCAAATCTCAGACAAGTATTCCATTTCCTATTCAAAAATATTACATTGAACCTGACTCTGAACCCTTCATTGTATCGTACAGTTATTGTGATTTGCATGGACTTGAGAAAACTGCATATACACCCTTATTCCATCAATGTAAATATTAAGTAATGTAGTAAATATTTTTAGTAATCAAAATACGAATGCACTAGGGTCCTGTTACGTTATGTCGAAAACGGCGTATTCTGTATTACTAATTTCGTTGCACGCGTAAAGTGAAAGAAAATTAAGCAGCCTGTGGCCATGTGAGAGATTGTATTTTGTTACTTAGAATCCCGGAAAAAATACCAAAACTGTGCAACAATTTTGATTCTCTGACATTAGAATATATGTTATTACTTTTGAAGGAATTGCGAGAAAACGAAGTCTGCTGTGATCGTGGGAGAGATGTCAAGTGTTTCGATACACACCCAACAACTCAGGGAAAACTCATAAAACAGTGAAACGGATGCAACTGCAACGTTCTAAATTATTTTGGTATGTAAAGAACCAACGTTCTGCATAAATACTGTACTATTGTATTGCAGTATTACTGAAACCTGTTTTTGTTAAAATATTTAATTTATCGTGGTGTTTTACGCGTGCATTTTATTTGTTTTTCTTGAGCAAGGCGCGCGCTACTTTTCGGAAAACCACATTGCGTGGTTTTGTTCAGCAGCGTTTTGTACAGGCCACTACGTTTAGACTAATTCTGGACATGGCATCACTATCTAAGCCTAATTTATTATTCGAATCTGTCTGTGGACAGTGGAATTCGAATTTTAATCATCACAAATAAATATTGTATTCATACTTCATTAAGCATAGATGTGATATTTACTCTTCATCTGAAATATATTTGCTGAAGTGCTCAGGAAAAGGTGATACGCCATCCCTTCCCGCATATACGCGTTTGCGTTGAAGGCGTAATGCACGAATCCAGCTAGGTTTCTAAGAGCAGATTACGGCGTAAAAATATTCAAAATAATTATTTATAAAAAACATTCACAGAGCAGGCTCCGCAACACGGGTCGAGAGTAGAACCCTTTGCCCATAATCGAAGCATTACCGTTCTGCATGGGAAAGCAAATATGATACTACCAAGGTGTCCGCTCGTTGTCTGTGATAATTATTCTGATTTTAATAACCATTTTCTTTTATTGGATAATATTCCCATACAGTGTTCTGTAAAAGAACTTTGAGTTTGTATGATTTCCTTTGCTTTTACGATGCCGTTCATTGATTTTTTGGCAAGTTCCTGCCTCGTGACAATTTTACGTTCCTGGAACGATATCCAGCCCTAATGAGTTGAAACCCAGTTGAGGCAGTGAGAAGCAAAGGGGTAAAAGTCACATTTGTGTGAACGTTAAGTAAGAGGCGGGACCGCACAGTTACTACATTCCAATGTTTTGGTTGCAAAGGCGGCATATGTGTTCTGTGCTGCAATCTAAACGCAAAAAACAAAATCATGCACAGAAACTTGTTTAGAAGGCAATGAGGACAAATACCCCGTGCACCCACAGATTTTTGTTCTTCTCTGGCTGACTTGAATTGCATCAGCTACTGGGTGTTTTACTTACTCATGCTTATCTATTGTAAAGAGCTACAGTCGCACCGAGAGGGGCAGAATGCATCAGTGATGATTGGTTACTTTGTTCCCGGTCGCGTCAACTGCTTCGCTCATTCTCGTAAATTTGGGGACTGCTCTGTCGCGCGCGGTGGGCGCGGTGGCGGTGCTCTTTGCCGCCTACAACACACCTGATGCCGTCTTATGTTGGATTCCGGCATTTCCACCTCCAGGTATCTCCTCAATAGGGGCACCACCCGTCGGGACACGCTCGAAGATTCCGTCATGTACGATGGTGTAGTGCGTATAAAGGTAAGAAGAATGTGTGTATAAAGAGAGAGAAGGGAACAAGAATGAGGAAGGAAAGATCGTGCGCGGTCCGCGACGTGTTTGTCAAGATACTGCTCTGGCATTCGCCGGGTATTGGTTGGAGACACCAAACACGCCGCCAAGACTGCGATCAGTCCAGCCACTCGCTCGATTCTCCTCTAGAGGCTGAATTCGACCTGTTCTCGAAAATCCGTCACCGTCATGTTGATCTTGATAATGATTCCACATTCGTCAGAGAAGATAAAAATCTGTGATTTGGACAATTTCGACTTTTAATAAGCACTTGCTTTTACAATAAAATGTCTAGTCTCCGCCACGGATGCACCTTTGGAAACCAAGCTGTACCAGTGGCACATCTTTTCATTGCATATTGATTACTGGCGTGTACATTTCTTTATTTTATGTATATTAATGAAGAATTAAGGGATGTACATTAGAATTACTAGGTAAGGAATTTGCACTGTGTAATGGCAAATGCCCTTTTCCCGGTACTGGATCGAGTAAACCAATTACATCATCATTCTTCGTTATCACTAGTTGTGAGGATTATTAAAAAGTCTTTAATTTTTTACTGATTGTAAGCTTGCTTGAGAGTAGATTATTGCATTCAATACGGAGCTCGGTATACTCTGCATAACTCACCTGGATCGAGAGATCGTGGTTACGAGAGAAGTATGAAAAGAGTTGAATGATGTTAAATGTTCTCTTATGAAGCAAAATATGGGAGGGAAATATGAAAAGAAAAACCTAGTCAAGTTATCATGTAACAGCGTAGGCTTCCGCGGCCGGAGTCAATATCTACTAGGCTGTCCGGGTGACGCCGTGTCCCTGGCGAAGGTCCCGCCATTCTGCGACCTTCCTCAGGGCGTAATGCGCGGAGATGTGCTGCGCACGAGTTTAAATGGGGCTCAGTTTCGCCTCTACTCGAGTGCCGGTTGGCCGGGTGGTCGGCCAATCAGTGGTGGGCTCCCCGCGAGGTGAGGGGAGGCGCTCCGTCCGGCACCTTCGCCAAGGACGCGGCGTCACCCGGACAGCCTAGTAAATAAGTTATCATGTAGTTAATTAGTAAATCCCGGCAAATCTGAATCAATGAAAGTATGTATGTATGTATGTATGTACGTACTGGTACCACGGGCGCTATCTGGTGCTAGTGATCTTGCGCGACAAAAGCCCTGGTGCGTTCGAATCGTTAAGTCCTTGGTGCATGGCATGTGTTCTCAAGTGGCTGGGCATCCGTCTGTGGCCAGCGGCGGAAGAGCGCCCAGCCCGTGCAAAGCCGGCGGCTGTGGGCGCTGCGGGTCGCGAGCGCGCAGCCACCCGGCAAACCCGTCTCCGCGCCTTGGGGCCAGTTGCACATTGTAGCGCGCGGCGCGCACCACGGGGCGGGGCGCCCGCACA
>BOPP01000312.1:553696-583696 GCA_017312745.1 Gryllus bimaculatus
CTTTTTTGTACGTACGCCCTGCTGGAACAAGCAAAAATGGCTGCAGCATTCCATTGTGCCTGGCAGCGTGTATTTTGTTTATTAAATACAGCTCGACAAGTGAGTACAATAGCGCGTATGAATAGCTGGGATGTGACCCCCCAGGGCGGCGTGGTACACGGAGCGCGCCTGCTGCCTGCTTCTCCCCGCGCCCCGCCCCCAGCGCCCCGCGTCGGCGAGACGTGCGCTCCTGTCTTTATCCCTCGCCGCCCCCGCGGGCCCCGGCGCCCGCAAATCAATTATTGAAAGCTACAAACAGCGCCCCTTCTCTGCGACAATGCATCATTGGCCTTCCCTCAACGCCACAATGAATCGTTTCTTCTTGTGGATCGGTGCTTCAGCTGTTTTCTTTTATGCTAACATACTAAACTGGTGACTTTGCATTTTTGTTCTTCACATCTGAATAAGATGTTATGCATATTCAATTGTTTACTCAACTGCTGATACGTTTATTTACTGTTCACAAATATTTACTTTCAGTTAATGTGTTGTTTATCAAAATTCTCTTCTGGAATTTGTAGGTTGTTTGCAAATTAGTGGTAGAATTTCCATAATGCAAATGGAGCGTTTCCGAATCAAATGTCGCAAATAGTTGTGGATGAAGGGTTGTGGGTTCGTATCCCGCAGAGGGCATGTATATTTTGCATGTGCTTTCGCTAGAGGCACACTTTGCCGGTCTTAGGGAGCTCTCAATAATAGCCCAAAGTTAGTTCTTTGTACTGTGTCGCTGAGATCGCAGGTAGTAAAAAATAAAAAGGAGATAGAAGAAGTAGGTGAAGGCTAAGTGGAAGTTGAAATCAGGAGAAAGAGGTGGGTGGGGAGACGTCCAGAGCGGCCTGGCCCGCCGCGCGTGCGTCGCGGTCGTGCTCCTTGTGATGAGACGCTTCGGAGAGGCGGCGACGGGTTACGGCGCCCAGCGCGGCAAAGTCTTGCTCAATGCGAGGAGTTACACAGCACTATTCTTCAATGCACTTCTCCTTTTGAATTTGCATTTTATCCACCGATGAACAAGAGCCTGCATGCCACGCTGCTAAAAATACGTTTCAGCCGACAATTCTACGGCGTGATTGCAATGGTGACATCGTCCCGTTATCAGTGAATATTAGATCCAGAAAAACCCCATCTTCAGCTTCGTATTGTGTCAAAAGCTCATCACAAAAGTTCCAGTCGCTGCTGTGTGAGTGATCGCGAGACCCACCTAGCGCACAATTTTTGGTAACGGAATTTACTCAGCATCTCTTTTAATGCATTGCAGCCAATGTTCAGCGCCGTTCACAGTTTCCCAGAACCGTACCCAGCCCCCCCCCCGTATGAGTCTATTCGCGCGGATGAGCTATTCGAGGCGCTCCTTCAGTGCGTGATGTCTTTCACGTCGCTGTCACCACCGCTGAAGCGCACTACTCACTGCTCACTGCCGCCACTCTGCAGAAACATCCACTGTATGCTTCCCGTAAAAGTTCCGCAAGCGAATGGATGTGAATACGTGCAATTTCCTCCGGAGTTAGAAATTGAGTCTCGCATCTCTCCTTGTAACTGCACTTCGGTTTCTTCTGTCCCGCGCGGCGGCGCCGCTGGGCGTGGCTTCCTGTGGATTGGCCACTTCACACGCAGCCCGGAAGCGCGTGTTGCGCGTTTGCCAGGAGGAGACACGCCGTGTGTGCGTTTCCTTTCCCCGACACTGGGTATGCGCTCGCCCTGTGGCTCGTTTATTTCAATGGTGACTCTCATTTCACATGACAAACGTGTTTAGAGAAATACACTGTGTCTACAGAAAGGATCTAGAAGTGCAAATTTAGACGACGAATTTATATATTTGTTATATTTTATGAGCAATTTTTATATTAGCCGGTTCGTCTTTTAACATCAAGATGACCTCATTTTCAGTTACGAACGTAAACGTTGTACGTTTACCTTAAAGTGAAGGATGTACAATATTCAAAATTATATATTAGGCCTCTTCTATGTTTATTAATAGTAAAGTATAATTAATTATTTTTAATCAATGTAGATTTTAGTGTAAAAAAGCTTCAAAATAATATGATTACTACGTGGCACACCAATCCTCAATATGGAGCATTTTTTGCATAAGTTTACATTTTTCTTAGAAAATATTTGGAGTTAATTCTAAAAGTTAAAATTTTTAATGAAGTTCAATATCATTGCGATTTAGCGTGTGTCAATTTACAGATTTTTATCTGGAACCCTAACAGTATTACAGTTGAAAATTGGGACAAAATCCAAAATTCCAATTTTTTAGAGGATTTAATTTTCTAGTGTTACTTTATTTCCCAATGGTATTTTACAAAAAGTAACTGTACTGTTATGAGTAAAATAAAGCTATTCCTTTTTAGAGAAATTACTCTCTGAAAATCGAATTTCGTTCATTAGCGTTCCATGAATTTGGTTGCAAATATTTCCCAAATAAAAACGAAAGGTAGGTAAATAATATTTCGATTTGTAGGCTCGAGTATACTCAATCCACTGCCTTTTATTCTAGAGCTAGAACAACCCAGAGCTGAGTTATTTAGAAAAGAGTAAATGTAAAAAAATTAGATTTTTTTGAACAGTCAAGACATATGATAATTTATTTACAAAGTATGTTATTGTGCTTCTTTTCGAGTTGGTCGAGCGACGAATTTATTAAATTCTGGGCTTAAAATTAATTGACCCGTTTACAGACATGTGGGGATTTACACAAACCTTTCTTTATTCAATTGTTATATTTGAGGATGGTGACAAATCTCAAGTGTTTGATTTTACAGAGTAGGGATCCAACTTATCAATTTCCTCAATTAGCACTTGGCGCCAATATTTACAATCTGTACATCCGATTTTATAAAATTCTCCATAGCATTTGTGTTTACATGAAGGTTGAGTGTCCACTTACTAAGATTTAGTTTGAACTGTAAGATTATTTTTTTCTTAATACTTTCGAAGCAAATTACAAACACAGCTTGGGGAATATTGTTGAGAACATTAGAAAAGAACATTATAATTTTTTTTGTAGTAATGTTTTAAGCAAAAATATAACAATACAAATTGTTTGCTTTTTTACAAACAACGGGGTCGAAGTTCATTTCATAGAGCTGTGACGTAGTGAAATGAGAAATAAATTCAAATAACAAAATAAAAATAGTATATTAAAAAGTTATAGACAAGTTACAATAAATTGCTAAATTTAAACACTCCGGCAACATTTTCCTTCCAGTACCCTGCTTTACCGCAGAAAAATAAAAGCGACGCGTGATTCGATCTGTCGGACTTCCGTCCCGTGACAATTACCGTCACATGGCCTGACGCCAAAATTTAAACCGGTCGCCGTCTGGCGGACCGCGTGCAGAAAGCACCCGAGATCGTCTGGCCCTTACACTCGGACATCTTGCCCACACTCCTACGCTCCTTGTACCTACACGTACAGCGCTCTCCGATGTAAACTGAATGAGAACGCGGGCGCAGTTGGCGCCGCGTTAAATAGTTGAGGGCTACTCCCCCACCACAAGTTCCCTAGATAGGCTCCCTTCTTGTCGGCAAACGAGGGCTCGCTGGCTAGCATCCTAAGAGTTTACAGCCTAAGGTTATTTTTGGCTCTGCTACGCTACCTGCGTCAACTGTCAGAGCGCAAAATCCCGGAAGTTCAGGCTCAACCCCTTCCTCCCCCTCAGCGCACTTTCACCGACATAACGGTTCTGGCCCTCGTGTTAACGACTCCACAGAGCATTATATATCGATTACAGAATTGGAGTAATTCTTCGGACTTCTGTGATATTTTTTGACGGCACCTTTCACGACCAACCTCGCATTGTTTATTTCTTGAAAAATTATTAATGTGTTTTGGACACGAAAGTCCGTGCAATAATGCAAACGGAAACGTGCTAACAAAACTAAGATAGCAAGTGTTCTTGTGACGTCCATAACCTTGAAAAGCGAATTAATCTGTAAGTGAGCGGGTGTAAAATCGCCATGAAGACGGTGCAATTATGTGGATATTCATTTCCGCATGGGGTTTTCATCCCGGATGCGCTAAGAGGAAGTGCATGGAATTGGGAAACACGCACGCCGATTCTCGGGCCTTGAGGCGGGGTCGCGAGGAGACGGGGCGGGCGCGCAGGGAGGAAACGACAAGCCTCGAATTAATTCAAACCGTGTTGCGCGCGCTCCGGCATCTGTCGACGTCGAGCCTCCCCCCCCGCCCCGCCCCCCCCCCCCCGACTCCGCGCTTGTCGCAGCCGCCCCCCCGCCACCCCGTTTCCAAGCTGCACGCCCGCAAACAGCAGCGGCGTGGGCTCGCCGCCGCCTAATTAATATCGGAGGACTGCCTCCGCCGTCGCCTCGCTGGCGAGCCGGCGCGCGCGGCGCCGCGCGGCCCGGCGCCACCTAGCGGCCCGCGGTGCCTCTGGCCGTGGCGCTGCGTGGCGCTGCCATTGCGGCGCGCCGCCGAGGGCCGCGCTCCATTTGCGGCTGGCCGGGCGCCTGTCCAATTTTTATTAAGACCGGAAAAGCGTTTCCCCCCGCTCCCCGACACGCAGATTCAGCCGCCGGCCTAAAATATTTAGCGGCGTTTAGCGGTTGCGCGCCCTCCCTCCCCCTCCCCCTCCCCCGTCCCCACGCCTTCCCGCCCCCTGCTCGGCCCGCCCCAGTATGCGCTCGCGTTCCCTCTGGGCGCTTGAATATTGATAGCGAAGAAGCCTGCTAACTCCGCTCGCGTTCGCGATTTCAGCCCCGGCCCCCGGGGCAAACCTCTGTCCACGAACAGCATAGAAATCGCAGTTTATTGAAGAAAAGTCGGTGAGCGGTGTGCGGTTGCACTCACGAGGCTACCAGGATATGCACGTGTAGTTGCGGACCTCGATACCCGGGACTCTCGGACTTTATTACTCCTGGACTCTGTTAATAATTATACGAATATACGGAAATATTGGCCATTCAATAAATACACAGTATTATGTTTAGCTTCTGATTACTTCTATACTCAGTAATTATATACATGTATACCGGGGTTACGAATTACTATCCAAATTAATACGCTTGTTTTGGCTTTATTCAAAAACATTTCCTAAAGGCAGCAGTTTGATGAACTCTCAAAGAAAACTGTCCTGCGCTATTTGAATTCCAGAGACTACCGAAATTGTATTATATCTATTTTTAAATCAAAACTAAGAGCTGAACTCATGTTTATTTCACATCGATCAGAGCAAAATGTCAATGTATTTAATATTTCACTTCTTCGAATGAAACTAAATTTAAGATTTAATTTGTATCAATTTTAGGACTGTTTGTATTTTTAAGCTTGGCAAATTTTGGTATGTTTGAAACCTATGCACTGTTATGAAATAATGGCGTTTTCTCATTTATAATTTGCTGCCAAAACGAGCGACTCTTGTGGGCAGGTTAAAGCAAAACAAGCAGAGTCCTACAACACACATTTCCTCGCATATTTCTAACAGGTATGCAGTAATATACTTTACATGAATCTGCAAAATTGTTTCTTACCGTTGCTATGTTTTTTCTCCTCCCCGAGATTTGAACTCTGGTCCATGGAAATATAAACTCGCCATTGCGCTTTATCACTACACAACCAGTCGCTTTTCCGCACTCACTTTTCGTTAAACGCGAAAAAAAAAAAAAAAACTAATGGACTCGACCCATTACTTGTAACTTGCTGCTGTAACCAATTTTTTCGAAAATTTCAGTGAGTTCCGGTTGAAAATAGGGACCTGCCGCCATTATTACAACGTCCCCTTGTTCTATTACGCGGAAAGAAAAAAAATTGAGCTGTTTTATTAGAATTTTGTTTATAATTTTATTAAACTTCAAGCAGTAATTGACGGCGAAAACTACTCGTTTTAGCAAAAAATTCTTTCTATTTTGAAAGATGTATTTTTGAGAACATTTGCGAATATGTTGTTGAGGGTCTTCGTTAAAGTACCCTCTAAGTACCTACCGCAGATGACGGACGTGCAGGCCAGATGTTTTACGCATTAATCGTTTTTAGCATGAAGGATTCTGACTACAATAACGTTTATAGGAATCATTACTACAAAAGCAACACACAACAAGGCACACAAACTTCCGTTCTCTGGTAGGAGTCATTATCACAGCTGCATTTTTCAGTCAGAAAAAGTATTAATGTTCCAACAAAACTAATTTCTAAGCTTGAAATTCCCAAATTCGTTCTGCATTTTATTTTGGCCAAATCGGTTGCGTGTTGTATGTCTGAGGAGGCGCACATTGTCTGCTCTCGTTCTTACGTTTAAGTAAAACGATTCCCAAAGTGGGCATTAGCCGTTACTATCTAGGCTGTTCCGGGATGACGCCGCGTCGTTGGCAGATAGACACGTTTCGCCTGTCATGTCGCGGCTTCTTCAGGCTGTACTGACAAGTACAAGCTCCGCTCCGGTTTGTTATATCTTATTAGCTAGTGTCGGTGGGCAACGCAAGTGCGCCTGATTGGCGGAGAGGTCCCTCTGATTGGCTCGCGCATCTGGGCCAACCAGGGCTCCACCGCCGTCCTAGAGATCGACGGAGAAAACTGTCCCCGCGCCGTCAGCATCGTGAAGAATATATTTCCAGCGTGGCTTTAGATTAAGCCTGCATCCGCTTTTTTGATGTTTTGCGACCGTCTACTGATTTCTATTGCCTCCTTTACGCGTCTAGGCCAGTATTCGATTTTCCCTGTTAGGACCGGGTCTTATCGAATTCAATAGCATGTCCTGTGCCTCGGATTGGATGCTATTGCAACGTGGGTCTGGTTTTTTGTTGTAATAACTAATGTTCCCTAACTCTTCAGGGACACACTGCGCCCGTTCTCACCGACATACGTCCTGCCACAGCTGCAGGGAACTTCGTAAAACGCCTGCCGCCTGGAGAGGTGGTAAGCATCTTTAATGCGTACCAGGTCTTTGTGCCAGTTTCGGGAGCTGTGAAAAACCTTCCGGACTTTGTTCTTCCGACAGCAGTTTCCCAACCGCGATTCCGTGACGTTGCGGACGTACGGGAAGCAGGGCCAAATCTAGTACTGTTCGGCTCCCTGTCTCCGATTAGCGTGGAGGCCATTCGTCGTCTGCTGCGGAACTTCGAACCCCGGTGCCCTTGGGGCCCGTGACACGAGCGAGCGCTTGCTTGATAGCAGGTCGGGAGTACGTTAGCTCTAAAGTTGTGTTCAAGCTTCTTAGTTTCCTCAGGAGAGGCTCTGCGTCGCACAAAACCTTTCAGACTCTTGAAAACAGTGTCTTCAACACCCCTATTTTTGTAGCTGGAGGTGATGCGAAATCCCGTGGAGTATCTATCCGGTGGTGCGTTTTACGTTAGAACCGAGTGTCCCAAAGGTTGCCCATCTTCCCGTTTTGCTGACGAGGAACGTCCAAGAAAGGTAAGGCAAATTGTCCATTTCAGTCTCCATTGTGACTTAATGTTGTGGTGGATACTGTTCAGGTTACAGTAGAAATTCTTCAAGTAGTTGCGGTCCGTGTGCCAGATTACAAATGCTGTCGGTCACATACCGAATCCAGAGGGGAACGGTTTGTATTGCGGCGCTTCCGTAGGAGCTTCAGTCTCGAACTGCTTTCCATAAAAATATTGGCAGCGATGGGTGATAGGGGCGACCCCATAGCCGCTCCCTCCACTTGGCGTAGAACACGGTCTTGGTAATTTGAAGAAAGTGAGTTAGCAGAAAGCAGCGAAATCCGCCCCATTCAGTCGGCTGGCTCGTTCCTTGTAGTTTTTGTCGGATCACTTCCACCGCCTCGTTCACTGCCACCGTTAGTGAACGAGAAGTCACGTCGAAGCTGACTAACAGGTCACCCAGTTGAGCCTTGTTGTTGAATGATCTCTACGAAATGTGACGAGTTTCCTCACAGCCAGAGCGCATGTGCCTTAAGCTGGCGGGCATGCGTCGCTCCACGAGCTTCGCCAGAGGTGGGTCGGAGAATTGATGCGCCACTGACGATGGCGTAGGGCACGTCGTCTTGTCCACATTTTCGTAGCCGTAAAATCTGCGCGTCGAACGAGTTGTTGCGACACAACGCCAGCTTTTTAGTAGCCTCTATGCATTCTGAATTACGGATCCGCGCGGCGGTCTCCTTTTTCTGTGTTGCTTTTTCCACTATTTGTTGTATATACCAATGATTCAATCATAAAAGAACGCACGAATTTATATTTTTAAATAAAAAAACGTTAGTCAGGAAAATATGTGGATAATCAACATTATTAGGTTCATTAATATCAATGGTATTTGTGCAAACCGATAATAGTAACATTCCAAATTCCGTTAAAATAATATCCAGCGCGAAAAAAAACAATACATTAAATTGCGAAGAAAAATGTATTTGAAAACTTTTATATTAGTGTAGGTTTTGGAGGTGGTGTTCTGCAATTTTATTAGGTTTCTGGCTCACGTTTGCCGAAGGGCCTTCTCTTTGTGCTCAAGAGGTGCAGAATAGGAATTATAATTGTAGACTCTTGGTTTAGTTGCTTCACGGGGCGCATCCATGTTGAAGTAAGTCGTGTTTTTAGGGTTATTGTATGCAATTCTGTTCTTTCCTTTTATGCTTTTTTAATATCTGCTGATTAATTACTTAGTTGTTTTTCGTATTAACTGTCCCGTGTGCGCTTTTCGTGTTTTAGTTCGTAAATTTGAATGTGGAAATATCTACTGTCCAATGTCGCGTCTGGTGAATATTTGATCTGTGAAATATTTGTGCTTTTAGCGGTTGGAGTTTGGAAATGTGCGGAATAAAATGTACTTCCTAGCTTTGCTTTTATGTACTTGATTAGTGCGAATACGTCTGTGCTCTGTAATTTTTCTTTGCAGATCTGCACGTCATATACGAATATTTTATTACCATTTTTGAGATAATTGGCGTATGAAGTAGTTCTTCAATATATACTCATTTGGGTCGCCATTAAATTAAAAGTGGAACCACAAGTATTCCATTCTTCATACAAATAAAATATCTTACAAAACTACAAACACATATCTTACAACATATCGATGTGCACTACATATCAGTTGCACAATTATTTGAGTAATTTTCATCTTTCTTGTTTACTGTGGACTTTCGAGTTGTTGTGAGCCTTAGACCTCAGTTTACATTTTATGAGACTATTTTGGATCACGTATCATTATTGTTATTATTAATTATATAAGTGATGTCGAGTAAGTACTGCAGAGAACGTGATGTGTTGTTGTCTTGTAAGATTTATTAAGGATTTTGCTGAAGCTTTCATTTGAGATCTTTGCTCCGCATGAAGATATAGTACCCCCACACGCGTGTAATGTTTCGCTCGCTGTTCGCAAGTTGTGGTATGTTTTAGTCGGCGTAGGCGCCCTTTAAGCGCAACCGCGCCGGGCAGGGCAGGGCCGGGCCGCGTGTCGTGGAGGCGGCGCGGAGCGGCAACCCGAGAGCGCGGGGAACTGCGGAATAAAATGCGGCAATTGGCTCCGGGCGGAGATGATGCGCGGGGCTCGAGCAACGTAATCCGAGGCGGGGCGCGGCCGGGCCGGGCCGGGAGCCAGGCCGGGAACCAGGCCGCCATAATGGGGGGTTGTGTAAAACGTTGCAGATTACACTGCGTTGATATTACGTTAGTGGAGAAGCTGGTAATTACTGCGCCATTGAGATGTGGAGGTTGCGGTGCTGCTACCTGCCTCCCCGCTCGGCGCCAGCGCTGCTCGTGCGGTTCACGTTACACGCAACAAGTGCCGCTCTCTGCAGGCGCTACCCGAGCTTCCTCCGCCCCGCCCCGCCCCGCGCGCAGGCAGCAGCCCTTTGTGCCCTTCTGGCCTCGCGCGCCGCCCCGTCCCGGTCGCCGGTCGCCTCCGTCGTTACGAGACACGACGTGTTGACGGACGGCCAGAGCTCGGCAGGCACAGTTGCCTGGATATTCGTAGGGTCGCGTAGGGTGACCCACGTCAATCACAGCTAAAGAATTAGTGGAATTCGCAATGAGAACCAAAACCCGAACGATTGCCATTTTGCTTTGCTTCCCCTTTTACTGCTCAATATCGCCCAGCCCCTCTCGTCACTGCGTGGTAGAAAAAGCTGTTGCATTTGGCTAACGTGTTCTTGTTACTTCCTTCCCAAGGATCTGTATTTTTCAGGTTTTCCTGCACGGTGAATACATCATAATGATAATTGTACATATCATGTACATGAAAGGGGAGAAGTGAGGCGATGCCGGAACAGCGAGAGAACATTGTCGAATGTCGTCTCTTTCACGGTTTTATTCCGACTCGTTCGGACATGAGGCTGAGTCAAAAGCAGATATAATATTTTATAGTTAATGATTGCTATGGGCCACTGAAGTAATGGAAGATCCCATCGTAAATTGCCGACTCGACCTCAGAATGCTGTGCTGAAAAGCTATCGCTGCAGCCGGGACGTTACAAGTCGCTATGAGATCCTGGGCTGTCACCTCACCCGACAAAGCCGACACTCTCCCCCTCGCCCTCGCCCTCGCCCTCGCCCTCGCCCTCGCCCACACCCTCGCCCACACCCTCGCCCACGCCTTCGCCCCTGCCCCCGCCTTCGCCCCCGCCACGCCCCCGCCCCTCGGCCCCCGCCCCTCGGCCTCCCCCCGCCGACCGCCTCGCCTCCCGCCCCTCGCCCCGTCCTCGCCCCCGCCCCGCCCCCGCCCCCTGAGCTCTCCGAGGAACCGTATGTACGCAGTGCCCGCGCCCTGCGCTGGTTGCTCCGAAGGGGGGGGCTGGCGCGTGCAGTGCGGGGCGGCGGGGTAGGGCGAGGCGGGACGAGGCGGGGCGTCGGGCTCACGGATGGCGACGATACTATCTGGTTTAATTAACGCAGGAATTTTACCCCAGCCGTTGGCCCGCGGACATCTTATTCACTTCATTAATTAGTTGCCAAAGTCACCAGATATCGAGGAAATGTAATTATCGATTCTCGCGACGCGCTTCCTGACGTAGGGCTGACCAAGGGCGTGCCTACAAGAGGCGCGCAGGCAAGTTCGGAGGATGGGGCAGGATTTACACAAGTGTCGGCTGGGCTTCAACAGACAGGCAAATTGTCGTGTCGTGGGTGAGTCTGAGCTGCCCTACATGCAAAATATACTGACATTTCTCTGATGAATTTCTTTAATGTAGGCTTCACAAACTATTTTTTGTCTTGATTTTCTACTTGATATCTAAGAATTACATTTCAATTTTTCAAAGATAATCTGTCACTGCTAACTTTTTTACGCCCATGAATGCCGTTTGATAGTATCATAGATTAATTTAATAAATTACATTTAATGAAGCCACTTTTTATGGGTACGCACGAGGACTACTGCCAACTGTACGTCTTCGATATCGAATGTAAGCGATGATTTCTTTCACTTTCTCTGTGTTTTATCCGACTTCCTTTCAAGAATTTTATTCGTATTCGTCGGTTTTTGGCTATAAAACCCACCTTCTCGCACCTTGTGGTGATATTACGCAACTCATAATGGTTTGATTAAACTTTAATCGATTATTTAATATTATGATAGTACACAATTGATTTGTGTCTGTCTTTATAATTTGATTACATATCGTTAATAGGTCACAGAAACTGCGTGACAAGTACAATATGACAAGTGCTCGTATTAGCATAGACTGATTATAAATGTAATGATGAAACAAGATGGGTCTATAGTGTACAGTACAAAGTGTGCAATTATTTGTATGTAATACTATTAATAATTACATACGTAAACCATTACCTTTTTACACTCTATACATAAAACACTAAAGAAAGTTGATGATTATGTACCATTTATTGGAAATCATCCACACAAAAGCACTGTAAGTGTGCTACTGCTAGTGTCCGAAGACCTGTATCAAACTGAATTAAGCGGAACTGCCGGAGCATGTGCAACCAGCAACACACCCTTGCAGTATTATAATCTTCACCCACTAACATTACCTGGTTGATAATGCTGCAACGCACATTCTCAGCCTGAGGGCGTTCGAAGTGGGATTCCACATGCATCTATTTTGATTTTTAAAAGAATCTTCCACCAAGTGCGGTATGGTAATAATTCTGAATTGTTCGGTGTTGCGCAGAATATGCAGATGTACGCACGCACGAGGTTTTCGTGCACTTTCGATCTCACAAGTCGTGAGCATGGAGCAGTAACATTAGCACAGTGCTTGTGGAGGCACGTCGTGGGCCACCTGTACGGCCCTGCCCCGCCCCTGTCCACCGCGCCTTTGAAACGCCTTGCCGATTACAAGGCGCGCCGAAGCCATATGGAAGAGCGTCGTAAGCCGCCGTCATAATCGCCCCGGCTCGGACCCGCTCCCTCGCTACAACAGCTTTTCTATTTTCGTTTTCTCGTGCTGCGCGAAAAGGGGGGCTAATTCTGGAACATCGGAACGTACTTTGCGGATATTTTATATCTGCCGTTTTTTGTGACTTTTTCGTTAGCGGGCCTTTCTCTGCTCCCCGCTCACTCTCCCTTTTGGCCTTCTTCCTTTGCTTTTCCCATTAATCTCTATTACTTTTTCCTCGGCCGCCGCTGCCTCCTCCTCTGCAGCCTGCGAATGCGCGCGGGCAGAGCTCCGAGCAGAGGGGCGGAGCGGCCTGGCCCCCGGGCACACTCTGCGTGGGACGCTATTGCTTCGCATTGGATTGCATTAATAGAATATGCGCTTTGTACTTAAGGATTCGCATAGCGCCGTGAAAATAAAGTTTCTGAAGGTGACGTTTATTGAAGCATGTGTGTCTCGAAAATTGTACTGTGTGCTAAAGGTAATGCAGTTTTGGTTTGTACAAACGTGGTTTCCTAGAGTCATGTGCGCTTAGGATAGATATATCGTTCATATATTTTATTTAGATGTAAGAAAATCGCAATGTAATACCAGGAAGTCTGCGCTATTTTGCAGAACTTCGTGAGTTTTCCTTTTTTATGATCATAAACATACGTCCATTCTAAAAGGTATTCATATGTTTTGATTGATATAAGTTTTCCCCATATATTTTTCGCGGAGTTTTTGTGAAAGAGTGATTTTAATTACCTTGGGGACTCTAAATACTTCTAAAGCCACGTTCATTTTAAAATATCCCTATGATATTGAATTCAACAGTGAGGATGCAGTACTCGTATTATTCACCACATGATATGCTTTCGGCCAGTGGTCGTGTGGTTTGGTGTTTCCTGGAAATACGTATTGACTGTTGTGACTTTCGTAATGCAAGAAGAGCTCAGAATCAATGTTTATAATGCTGAGAAAGAAATGTTCGAGCGAGCACTGTGTTTAAATCTTACATTTCTGCTTAAATCGGACTTTTCCTAGAAATCGTTTCTCGACTCCGCCTTTTTACTCCGCTGAGAACCATTGAGTATATGACTCTCTCAAGAAGAAGGGCTACGCCAACAAATCTCTTGGCGTTTATTCTTTCCAAGTCTTAACAGTTTTGCAACTTTGACATTATCCCATGGGTAGTGTGATCTGACAGGACCTCCAAAATAATAAAATTACTGCACCATTGAGATAAGTCGCATTGCGTGTTCAGCCAGCTACACGAAATTGGTTACACATGATTTAGTTTTCAGAAACCGTCAATCTTAAGTTTTTCTTTCTCACCTTCTGCTTATGCAGTGCAGAAGACATTTTGTAATGTTGGGAGAGGACGGCGAATTTTCGACAGAGAAACTGTTTCGGCCGGGCTCTGGCAAAAAGGCTCTGACTGTGGATACACCTGGTTCCTATGTGAAATAAATTACTTCCAGTAACCCGTTGCATAGTCAGAATCCATGTTTGGTGGATACAGAAGGCAAATTATCTGCCTGTCTGTTTGTCCGTCTGTCAACAACGCTAGCGGCTGAAGTGCAAGCAAGATTTTTTATCAAAATTGATATTCCCCGGTTGGTCTGACTGATTTTGAATTTAAACGGGATATTTTGATTTTCAGAGGTGCTTTATACAAAGACTCAACGTTTTCAAAATTTTCTCGAAAATTGTTACATTTTTTTTGTTTATTTTTCTTCCCTCTACTAGAAAAAAACTCATAAAGAAATGGCCTAGATTGTATTTTCGTTGCTCCCCCTAAATTTTCGAAAATTGAAAAAGTTGAAACATTTTTGCTACAAAATTCCCACAAATACAATAATGGAAATGTATTATTTCCTTAATAAAGTGTGTTCACCAAAATGATCTTTAAATGAGGTTATGTTCAATTTTTTTCTCCCAAAATGTCAATTTTGAAATTGTAAACAATTTTCTTAAAAACTTTGCTGCGCTTCCACACGCTAATCTGATCGTAAAATGACTACGCAGCGATCCAGTGGTTTAAAGTTTTTAGAATTCATTGTTGGTTGCCGTGGCAATCATGTGAGTTCGGTCATAATCTCAAAAAGGAAATAGATAAAACAAAGGTAGGAGATTTAACCGAGAACTAACAGATTGAATTGAAAAATTGGAAACTTACTTCCATGGTATCACGCTTGTGTGAAATTATTGTTGCGTGTGTAATATACTACAATTTTGAAAGAGTTAAATTTATTAAAGTTGAGTTCATTGAAGAAATAAGAAATGACGACTGTTTCTTATTTTCGAAATACCAGTAGATAACTACCACAAGCGTTTCGTTTGAATTTATTGAATTGGAGTTTTTCAAATTACAGCTGAAGTGTTTGTAGAATTTTCAATCCTACAATAACACGTAACTGTTTTGAATATTACGGTAAAGTATGTTCTGGTTTAGCTCCTCTAGTTGTTCACTTTAAGCGGAAGCCGTTTGCGGAAGTTGAAACGAAGACGCAAGTAAATAGTTTCTGCGCCCACCAAAAAGAGGCTTGAGAACGGTGTAGTTTTGCATGGTACTCGTATTGTGGGGTTTGTCGAGGGCAGAGGGAGGGCGGCGCTCCGTGGCCACCCCTGGCCCCGGCAGAAGAATGCGCTGCTCCAGGCGCTCCTCTTAATTTGCTTCAGCCGGCGCGGCGCGGCGCGGCGCGGCGGGAACCTCCTCCATCACAGTATGGCTTTTACGTCCTGGTTTATTCAGGACGCGGGGGAGAAGGCCAGACTACTTGAACTAGCGCGACCTCACGCCGCGCGCCCCCTCGGGAGCCAACTTCCAGGTAGAGTTCCGCCCAAAAATTTTCCGTCAACATCTTGGTAACGAGATGTGGGATTATGTGGTCGTTGCCTGCGCGCCCCCGACGCCCCGTCGCTGCTGCGGTCTCTTTGCGTGCGGCACAAACACTCGGATGCTTTCCTTTTAACACTGAGGAGACGCCCCTACCTTTGATCGCGTTTGTTTGGTTTGGTTTCTTCGACAAACGAAATGTTCTTTGAGGCCCAGGAAATATATATCAGTCGATAAACTGGATGCCGCGTGGCTCTCAGGGCGATTTGCGTTTGAGACGTAGCCGGGAAATTTGCACGAGGCCAGCCAGCGGTTACTCGGCCCACGCAAACGTCTTGCACACGAACACCCCGGGGGAACCCTCGTGCGTTGCATGCCTACAGCAGGTAAAAAGAAGTGATACTCACTTTGTGCCGCTGGAGGACGTTCGCAGAGGGCGGCGGGGCTGTCTTCGCTCCGCTAATATTTCACCCCGGGATAAACAAAAGCGAGAGACGATTACAGCGGCGGTCGGTTCTGCGGCTGCTGCTCCGGATATTGTGACGGCGGACTGTTTGCGGAGAACTTGGGAGGCAGGCTTTCAGTTTTGATTATAAAACACTTCTGAGCGCTTCTTTTGGCGGAGTTTGTGGCGAAGTCGCAGCGGGGCGGGGCGGGGCGGCAACGGCAGGTGGACGCGCCGCCAGCTGCTCCTCGCCCCGAGTGGCGCCCGCTCTGCGCTTTGGCGCCGGGTCTCTCAACTAGCAGCGCCAGCGCTGTGGAAAAGAGCTGGCGATGGAGCCCCAAGTGGAAATAATAGATATCGACACAAGTGGACTGATGGGGCCTTGGGTGCGGGGCTCGTGCGCGGGCGCCCGTTGCCTCTGGCTCTCGTTACGTCTTCTGTTATTGCTATGATCTCATTTTATCGATCATATATCTTCATGACTTCTCACTTTGCAAAACCCTAAACAATAATTAATAATAATAGTAATAATAATAATAAATACATTTATTATTATTTTTTTCATTACTATTATATTGACAAGATCTATAAACTTATTTTTTATTTCGCTGTTTTAGTAAATATCAGGCTTGGTTCTTAGGGTTATATTGGTGCAATGTTTTTAAAGATAAGTTATATCAATTACATGATCTCACTGAAATGTCTTGTACTGGCTGCAATGCCTCAGTGACTACATCACATTTCCGCTGTGGCGTCGTGACGTCATAGGCTTCTAGTTCCGACGGTGGTGATTTTTCGACACGAACTAGATACGTGGGTCGAATTCAGCCACTATCTAGAGTAGAATATAGTAATAGCTGAATGATATTTTTGGTAGTTTTCTTTGAATTCTTCAATCAGTACTTGGGAAATCTCGTAGCAATAACTTAGGAAAGATGTATAAATTATCTGATTTCGGGTTCGTCTTCCTGTGTTTTACACTGTGGTGTCCTTATCCAAAGCACATTGTTTTTATACCACTACCACTCTGCCTAATGCCTAATTTCGCTTAATACTTATTATCGTCCTCTTCAACGCATTCAACAGGCAAAGAAGCAAACAAAATCCTAACATACTTAAACCCACGTTTTATTTAAAGTCACTGAAGTATAATAGAAGTATCTATAAATGTGTAGAGAATGGATATATATATATATATATATAGTGTGTTGTACATTGTACATGTGAAAAAATGAACTACGCTGAAACTTCTCTCGAGTACATTCCCATTTTAATTAAGCCTTTCATTGTCTCCATGTGACCCAAACTTTTTAACTGACTGCTTGTAATTTTGTTTTGCTCGTTACTGTTATGCTGCAGTTAGCATTTTAGGTTTTTAAGGAGGCGTGAATGAAATGAAAACTGCGTTCGCAATGTGTTTATGAGAATATTGGAGTTGAAAATAAAAGCAGTTGTGCAAATTGTACAGGAACTGTTAAATATTGCAATAAAATGTGTTTTCAGAATGAAAACCAGGGGTTGTTTAAAATTCAAGCACAGTTCAAAAAGTTATTTTCTCTCAGAAATTCCAATAAATTATTATGAATTTATTTTCCTTAATGATGTATTAATTTTTTCAGTAGTAAATTGTGAATAGCAATTAAATGTGTATTCAGTTGTTCATAAAAATATTACAGTAATGTGTAGAACATAGTCTTCACGAAATAAGTCACATTTTATTAAGCGATTTGAAGAAAAACAGCTATATTAGAATTGGATTTAGTAATCTAAGATACTTACAATCTGTCGTACTTCAGAAATCAAAGACACTTACTGAAAAACTCGCTTCTACAATTCAAACTTTTTTACGAAAGTTCTATGATTCGGTGGTAAAAATTGGATCTTGTACATTTGAAATCAATTTGTAATAAATGAATTGTCACGAATGGGAAGGGCGTGTAAAATACAAGAAAAAAACTCTTAGGGCTACAACAATACATTGCCGGTTTACAAGTATTTCACTTTCGCAATTTTCGAAATACGGCTAGTTCAACGAAAATGAGAGCAGTGTCATTTTTTAACGTCATTTGCATTATCCGAAGAAAATGTTTAAAGAAAAAATGAACTATTTTGGAGAAGAATGATATTCTGCTGGATTGATCGTCATGATGATTGTGTGTTAGTGTGGTGTTTTTGGTAGTCCCAAATGCAATTCTCCCACAAGCATGGCGTGTTCTAGTCGCAACTGTAGTCTTGTAGCTACGTCGCCCATTCCATTTTTCTTAGATATACACAATATTGGATATTCCCACGAAATACCGGTGATGTAAAACGAGCAAATCATAGAAACATAACATTGGTTATTGCATAAAGAATTGAAGCTATGTTGTTATTTGCCATTTTGTTCCTGAACATGTTTTTCTAACAGCAGTAGTCCACATGTAACTTCTTGCGGACACTTTCGAATTGCCCTCCTTGTCTCTCTCTTCTCTCTCTCCCTTCTCTCTCTCTCTCTCTCTCTCTCTCTGTGTTTCACTCCCTCCCCCGCCACTGCCACTAGCACAGCCACAGAGGTCTCCTGTGCTCCCATTCCCATTGTTGCCTTAGCCCTCGCCTCTCCCCCCCCCCCGCGACTACCCAAATCATCCCTTGTGCCCGTCGCCACTTCTCCGCCCTGGTTTTCGTTGTTGAGCCCTCTCCTCCGCCCAGCGCGTCGGCCCAGAGCCTCTTGCGGGGCGGGGCGCGGGCCCACCTGGGCGCTTGGCCGCCCCGGCGGCCGCTAATCCGAAGAACACGCGCCTGCACTCCGCGGCCGCGGCCCAGGGGGCTGCCTCGCCCCGCCGCCTAATTCGATTACGGCTTTTCTTGCCACGCCCCGCGCCCGCCCCCGCTCCCCCGCACTGCCGGCGCGCGCGGAATTTCTGCCACAAGTTGAAGCGCTCCCTCTCCAGTATGCGGGACGACTTTGCTTGTATCGACTCGTCTCGCCATGTAAAACGCTCCAATCCACACCATGTCTTCTTTCCTTCGCTGCTCTTTTATCTTCCTGTTGACGCCCGCCTTTCTCCTTTCAGAGGCAGCAGGCTTTTGTTAGAGTGGCATAACTTAACTATTGCCGTTCGTGTCTCGTATTCCGTCGTTTCGTTATCCACCGAATAGAATTAATCTAGAACGTGCCTTATTCGAAAGTCCTAGATATCGAATGATTACTTTTCCGGACATTACGCCAGTTAAATTACTAAATTTAGGGTTGAAACTTGTAACATAAGCATGCTGGGCCGGGGACGCGGCGTGCGCTTCGCGCGAGCGACTTCTCTGCTTCGCCGACTCTCCTTGCTCAACTTTCGCGCACCGCATCTGCAATGTTGTGCTTTCTTTCAGGTTTCTCTGCATTTTCCACGTCTCCCACTACTCAATCATCATTCATGATGTGTGTTCAGCACGTCGTGCTTCAACATGTTGCATTATGTTACTTCGTTTATTAACGAATGGCTTTAAGAATGTTTGGCCCACCCCTCTTTCGCGAGCCCTCTCAAATGCGTCATGGAACATTGCATTGTTTTTTTGTGTTCGATATGCCACTGTATTTGTTCTTGTGTCGCGAGTAAGTTTTATGGAAGTCAAAATTATCTACGAAAAAATGTACGGAATAAAATGATCGTAACTATGACGCTATTGCATTGATGCTGGAAAAGTCGTTCGAACTAATCAGTTGAGTTCTCTCAGTGTTATGAACGATCTGTTGTCCTTAGTCTAGATATTTGGTCTATGTTTGTTTCACTCGCAAAGTGACATTTTCAGCTGATTTTGAACAGCTAAATTTTTCGCAACTGACGCGAATTATAGTCTTTGGCAGAGACGATCAATTGTTTCAAGTTCAATATTATATGTACAAGTCGTAGTACAGGTATATCAGTACAAGTGTTTCTGCATGCAGAAATGCGAAGTGAGTTCTAACTTAACATCGTTTTATAATAAATTGTTTTTTCATGCAACTGAAGTATTTTATGTATGGTCTAATTGCAGAAGAGCAGATACTGAAACACGATATTAGGAGTATGCTATAGCTGTCTCGCTGCAGACAGGCCGAATTAATAAAAAACGAACGCAACGAAGAGTTGGAAATGGAAGAGGTTGGAAGTTCTTAGATGCGAAGAAGCAAGTGATAAGTACAGGCTTGGGGGTCGAAGGCCAATGTTGCTTATTCATTTAATAAAATTCTTTGCCTCGATCATCATCTTAAATGAGTAGTTAATGCAGATCGAAATCATATTGTAAAATCTTTGTATGGTGCTATAGAACGTTGGTTCTGCAAAGGAATCTGTTCTACATCGTAAGTTGTATGGCGACTAAGTCGCCGTGGAGTAAGGTTTCCGTATATCTCATCTCCCAACGCCGAGCCTTGTTACTCAGGGTTTTGCACGTTAAGTGATGTAACGTTTTTAAATTTTCCATAAAGTGATTAGATGGCCTGTGAGATACAACCTTTGATGGCGCGCCTGAGCAAGCGACTGAGAAGCGCTCTGTGTATGGAAATAATTCGCGCAATCGCGGCGTTTAACGCGCCGCGGGTCCTTCGCGAGCCGTTTACGACTGCGCGGCCCCGCCTCACCCCCCTCGCCCCTCGCCGACCCGCGGCCGCGCCCTGCTTGGAGATGGCGGCCGCGCGCTGCCGCGCCTCCCCGGAGCCTGTCCTGGGCGCGATGGGGCTTATATTTGCGAGAAGTGTGGTGTAAAACTCCCTAAATTCCGCTGGGCCGGCGCGCGTCGCGCGTCTCCGTGCTGTCTCGCGCGGCGGGAGGCAGGCGCGGTGCCCGCGTTCGCGTCAGGTGTTCAGGAGCGCCCCCGCCCCGCCCGTTCCGCCCCCCGCCCTGCTCGTCTCGTCTCGTCAGACTAGACATCGGCCGTGCGCGTGGCTTGTTAAAACTTTTAAACCCTTGGCGCCCGCCGCACCGCCCTCTGGCGGAGCAGCTAAAACCTGTCTCTTCTTTGCGCTAAATAATAAGGGAGACGGGATATTTTTTATTTTTTTTATTTTTTAAAGTGAGAGCGCGTTGCGTGCACTGTAATGTGTGCCCGAGCGAGAAACTCTTGTCCGGTAGAAGTGAATGTCTGCGGTTAAAAGTGTGTTGAATGGTTAGAATATTTGGAGGTAAGTTAAAAGGAAAAGGTGCTCCAGTAAGATTAAAAAGGAGGAACCTCGAAAAGGACAGATAGGTCTGAAGTCAATCTTTGCATTTCAAGACGGTTAATGAGATAACTGATGAGAATACCAGAATTGTTGCAAGTTCATTAAATTTGCAAGTATATTCATCGCATGAAGGAAAAAAAATAATGCTGTTGTAAGTTACAGCATTCGGTACGTCTAAATTTGTTGTGAAAAAAATGCGCACAATCTATAATGAATAGACCAAAAGTAGAAAAGAGAATTTGAGGAGGAGAAAACGAAAAAGGGATGGTAGTTGTAATAACAAAGGTAAAAAGTATTGAAATAACTTCTATTCTCAATGGGTGGAAACATTTCCGGCATTTCCTATGCAAAGTCGTCTAATTTATCGTACTCAGCAAAGATGTTTACCTAAAAGTCTCAAAGCTTTAGATTGGTATTTGTTGTGAAGGAGTTCGTACATTATCTTTTCCTCTGTATATATCTCATTTATTTTATCTCCCGTGCATGATTGACATCCCTTTAGCGAGAACGTGGCTGTGTCTGTCCACTTGCGAATTGGCCTTCATGGAACTCGAGCGGCTGACGTGCAAGTGATATTTACACGCTACTTCCGAGTTCGACGCTCACCATGGACTTTAAATTAATTGGTACTCAATTGTTCTTCTGACTTACCAGTGCGACCGCACATGACATGTGTGCGTGTGTTTGGTTGTGTGCTGACATTGGAACCGTGTGTGAACGACAGTGCACGTTATCCAAACAGAGAGAGTGGTCATCGACCACGAGTATTACAACATGCGCGTTGCGAAACGATAGGATGGTATATTTGGTTGGTGACTTACTGAAAAAGAGGCAAGCTGTGGTAGACTTGAATGGAGGAAGGAATTCTAGCTTTCGTGCTATTTTCCTGGGGTAGTGTTATATTAACTTTTTGTAGAATAATGTGAATTGAAAAATATAATTTATAAATGTGCATGTGTGTAAAACAAGCTAAAAGATGACTTTAGTTTTTCTCTGCAAATAATGAAATGTAATGATGGCATAGAAAATGTTTTTTCAATTGTTTTTGTTCACATCTTTCTTCTACGAATCATCTACGTGCCTGAACCTATGAACAGCGTTCTACAAATAAACACAAACGTATATATTGCTTGAGATCCGTGTTCGGTCTTCACTTTATGCTTCAAATGTGGTGAAATGTGTACTACATTTTACGGACGGTAATATAGTTGTGATAAGTTTTATTGTTCGAAATCTTAGATGTTATTTTTCGTTTGCAAATGTCTGGACTGTATTTCCAACATCGCGTGTAGGAATCGCTTCTGAGTGCTTGGACCTCCTCTGAGCCGCGCGTTGGCCGCGTGTCTGCCTTCGAGGGCCCCTCAGGCGGGAAATGTTTCGGTTCGCGAACAACGGGGCGCGCGTAGGCGCCCCCCCGCCCCCGCTATCCGTTTGTGCTGCGGGGAAGAACGCGCGTGCACGCGGCCGCCGCCACATACGAGATAATTCCAATTAAAAACTTGCTCGGTGCCGGGTAAACAGTTAATTTCGAGCCTGTTTGCGTAGACGGGGCGCGGCGATGAGGTAGGGCTGGGAAGAGGGGAGTGGTTGCTTTCTGCAACACGCCGCGCGTGTATCTCAGCATCTTTTCACCGACACGGCGCCGCGGCGCCTGATGCTTTCGGAAATTACATTTCCGAGCCCCATCTTCCGGCCCCGCCCAACGCCGCCCTCTGCCGCCCCCGCGCTCTTTAATGTGCCCCGGAAGAATTGGCCCTCCGTCGCGCGTTTGTGTCGCGTCGGCAGCGCTTCCCGGCCGCGGGCTGTTCCGGGCGGCCGTCTTGCGACCGCGCGCGCGCTTTGCTTCCCACTTCTCGCGAGGCGTTCTCAAAGGGCGCTTTATTGCGGGGAGGCTGCTTCAAGAAATGAGGAGATGCGAGTGGTTTCGCGCAACGACTTCATATCGCCCCCGCACCTGCCTCTGTGCTGCGCTGGCCGCCGGGCGCCGAAATTGCCACGCAGTCTGCTGTATAAACCGTGCGCGATTTTTGTTATGACGTTATGAAATATTCTATTAAACAGAAGCCCCTGTATTATTAAATGTACCGACCGGGACGTGTTTCATAGCATTTCCATTAAATTGCAGCGATTGATTCGTTGTTTGTCAATGCTCAGAGGGGGAGATATTATTTATATTAGGCTGTTGGATATTCTGGAGCGTTTATTATTGCGGAAAGTATAATAAACGTTTGTATATTTCTGCGGACCGCTAGTTTTATTGACGGGTTATTTCATCAAAGGGGAGGCAGGTCGTTGAAACCCCTTTTGAGAGCTCCTGAAATGTGTCGTTGCTTGCCTGGACGCCGCGATAAAATTTAACCTACCACAATGGAGGCTGAGCGATCAGCCAATGGGCGGGATCCGGGGGGGGGCCGGGCGCTGGCCTTGGAATCTGGTTACCCGAATCTCTAGAAAATGAATTTGTTCATTCGTACATCTTTCGTGTGATGTGACAGAAGGGGTACTTAAACGTGTGCTTCATTGATTGACACGTTTCATTATTTTTGTTTGAAAGTCCTTTTCAAGGTGAGGGAAAACTTACTTTTCAAACAAAACAATCTCAGATATTAAACAACAAACTTACTGCCAAGTACTTATTGTGAATTTTTTCATTTCACGACGAGTAGATGAAATTGTATCGTAAACAAAAGGGGAACATATTTCAACTCGTGTATTAACTTTCTAAGGAAGAGTTGGCAAGTGCCTCGGTGGCCGCGCTGAGAGGGCGAGCTGGCTGCAGGGGGGGGGGGGGGCGTAGAGGGAGACATTCATTTGTGGCGTCTCTTAATGTAATTATTGTTTATTCTTCTTTAGAAGTGCATGCATTTCTTTTACCATTTGATTGGTGGGCAATTGCATAAGTAATCATTACGGAAGTTGAACATTAATTCGTTGGAAATTTTCGCTTTCATGTTTTTAGACAGTGTCCTTACCGTTCGTGTATCAAAATAAAATGGGAATTTGATGTGAAGTGCGTAAACCGTGTTAAACTTGTAATTTTAATTTGGAAATGAAGTTTCTCAACTGAAGACGAAGAGTAAATGCATTTGAGATTGCGTGAATTTGTTTTCTCCCTTTCTTATACATATTTTATAGATTTCCTTTATATCTTAAAGCAGTGACAAAAACTACTCGTATTTTGGAATCATCCATTCCCTTGTGAAATATTCTTAATACTACAAATGTCTTTGCGCTTGGGTGATTACAAACATCGTAGCTCGAAAAAGATAATATTTATTTCTTCTCGGTTTGCCTTCTGTTCGCCAACTCATTGATTCGCACCTATCCCTGGCAACAAAAGAATTATTATCCTTAATCTCGTATTAATTTGAATGAGACTATTTGCGACTAATTAATTTCATTCGAATCAACTCTTAAAACCCTATGCCGGAATGAAGGTGCTGTATTCTGATTTAGCATTTAGTTAAACGAGTTCTGGCGTCAGAGGGGAAGTGATCTGGAGTGATGCGATTATCACATGTTGGCGCGACTAAGTGTTGGGCGCGTAAGCGGGAGCTGTGGGGCTGGGGCTGGGGCTGGTGGCTGGGCAGGCCGGGGTTCCGCCTAACAGTCTCACGTACGCCAGACGCTCCGGTCCACGGGGCGCCCCACACGCCCGCGTGGGCGTGAATGCCAGGGGGCTGTCAGCCTCACGCCCACGCCCGCCCCCTCCCCCCGCCCCCGCTCCGCCGTTAATTATTTCCCCTTTTGAGCCATTGCGCGGCGGCCCAGCCTGTACAGGCACGGCTCGGTCACGTCGTGGGGCCGTCATCCCGGCCCACGCCTACCTCCCCCCGCCCCGCCCGCTTGACCTCCGCCCCGCCCCAGCCGCGCGCGCACGCGCCTCCCATCTTCGCGACGCGCTCACGTGAGCGCGCTAATTCTCCAGAGCCAAGCCCTCGGCCGCCCCACGCCGCCCCACGCGTTGTCGCAGACACAATAAGCTGGCGGCGCCGAGCGCACAGTTATGTTATGGATTAGTTTCAAGCGGCGTTCGCCAAACTGCGTTTATCTCCTCGCTGGCGGTGCCCGACGTTTCGCGAATCCGCCGTCTGCCGCAATTGCTATTGTGCGCTTCTGACGGCGACGTTAGCGCGATGATGAGGGTGGAGGTTCAATCCCATTCACCTCCACCCGATTAAAATGTTATTTTCACCAATAATAATTTCAACGCTGAAGCCAGTGTTATTTTTCTGTCTTTCTCGTAAAATGTGACGATCTTGTAGGCCTGGTACTGCAATGTTGAAAGCCTTGAGCCTTACAACCGCTCAATCTGAAATAGTGGCAACGCGTACGATTGCAGTGTGCTTTTTTGCGGTCCTCGTAGGGGCCCACGCGCAGCCTAGCGTCGAGCCTTGGTCTCATAGACATTAGTTGACAAGCGAAATCTGCTCCCCTCAACCCCGTCTACCTCTCCTCTACACTTATACATTTCTTTAATTTCTCACATACTACGTACGTAGTAAAGAGAAAGAATTGAAGCAGCGGAAAGTGGCGTTTTCGTCAGGAAAACTTCTTTTGTGGGGACCTGATATGGAAAAAGTGAGTTAATCTTGTTCATAAATGAAGTAAATTACCTCTAACACGTTGTGTTGTCAAATTCCACGTTTTGTGGATCCTTGATACAAAAAATGTTACAAAGCAAAACGTGTCTACTGTGGTCAACACTGGCACCTAAACCATTCAGATAATTTTTTTTTCTATAATTGATATTCACTGACGGATCAGAACAACTCGAGGCCATGCGAGTTTGAAACTGATATTTGAATTTTGGAGGGGTACTTTACACAAACCCTGGACATTTTCAAAATGTTCTCGAAACTGGTTCTAAATTTTTTTTATTAAAATTTGTCGTCGGATAGCTTAAATAACTCTTGATAAGTGGGTTGGGTCTTATTTGCGTTGAATTTTCTGATTTTCGAAAAATTGTAAAAGTAGATATAAGGAAGGTACGAATTTTTTTTTAATAAAATCTGTTGCTCAAAAACATCTTGAAATACGGTCATAAACAATTTTACGAAAGTATAAGTCGTTTTCGCGTAATTGAATCTGAACTATAAGCATTTTTACACACTTATTTCAATGGCTTTAAAGTATTCTTAAAATGTTCTCCTAGTATGTACGAAAGGACTGAAAATGGTGCTCGTCCCATTTTCGGCCAACTCAGTATTTTCGATAATTGAGAAAAAAAACGAAAAATTTGGAAATTTTCCAGAAAATAAACGTTGGGCGTCGATAGTTGGCAGCTACCAAGAGTATTTGGCAGGTCTGAGTTGCTGTGTCATTCTGTAGAACCTCTAGTTTTCTTCTGAAACATGTCTTTGTGTATTTCGGCGTATCGCGATTCCGATGTTTGTGGTGTATCAGCGTGTCTGTATCGTTGTTCATGTAGTTCGTTTCACTTTCATTGTGCAACTGCTATGCCAGCTTAATGTTGTTGCTACAAGTGAGTATATGGTTGACCGATTCTCTGTGTTGCAGGTAGGTGTCATGGCTCAGGGATCCGCTGCCAACGCCCTCGGCACCACTAAGGTAACGTTGAAACATCTGGCGCGGCACCACATGCACCAGCCTTTCCGCCATTCATCGTTGAGTCCAATCACTTGGTATTGGATGCATCACGGATTTCAAATTGAATTCTCTCCTTTCCTCGATTATGTTTATTTTACGAGTAAATAATAACAGCAGTACAATTGTCCTTTTTCTTTTCATATCTTGATATGTGATTGCCGTGCTTTGATTTGTTTTGTTGCAACGTTTAGGCCTGTTGCAGTGGAAAAATACTGTGTATTTTATTTATTTATTTATTTTTTGCGAAGAAATAGTTTGTATTTCGTTCTCCAGTTGTTCTTTAGCTTAGTAAAATTAGAATACACGCGACCTTCAATGTCAGTGATAAGTTATATGATTTGGTTTGAAATACAAACGATAAAATTTTACTATGTTGTAGTATAGGAACGAAGAGTAATGAAATAACTTCAACAATAATGTTACTGATCCATAGAGGTTAAGATACGTGCAAATGGTGACTTTCAATAAATTTCTTCGAAATATCAAAAAATTTCTTTGAAAACAAAAAGAAACTTAAAATATTAAATTTACAGTAGCGCTAAAACCTTATTTTCTTTAAAAAATGGCTCCACATTTTTGAAAGGAATTTGCTATATAGGTCGAGGTTTAATGTTCTTTAATATTCTCAAAATAATATTTTCGTGTTCTGGTAGGAAACCGAAAAATTAAGAAAATTTCAAAAAAACGTACTTTGGGCGACGATAAATGACATATGATATGAATATATATGTTTCTATATATATATATATATATATATATATATATATATATATATATATATATAATTTCCCAACTTAGTGTCACATCACAATGTATTCACATAGTTTGACGCTATTACGTCGTAATGCAGTTCTGAAATTTAAATTAGTCATAAAACAAATATCCTAAATAAAGAAGCTTGAACAGTAATGTATCCATTTCTGTGTTGATGCAACACATTTAGACCTGACATCTATGTGCGTGATGTGCGATGTAAAAATGTAGTTTGAGCTTGCAGTCGGAATTTTAAGGAAAATATTGGGAACTGAATGGGGAAAATGGGTTCCCGTGCAGACGTGCCGGCGCTAAGCATGGGCGACCGCGCGGCACGTCAAGAGGCTCGATCGAAGGTGGATGGGACTGCTGGGAATTAGAACTCGAGAAAATCGTATTTTTGTATCCGTGATAAAGTAGACTGTTTCATAATGTTTTCAATTTCTTGTTTTACCTGAAATAGTTTATTGTATTAATTACGTTTGAGTATAAGGTAGGACTCTGAAATGAATCAAATGACGCTGAAAGTAAAATACGTTCTACCGAAATTCATATTTATTATTTCATGTATTTAAAAAGTGATTAAACACTAACTAAGCGCAACAATTTTTTAGAGTTTTAAGCTCACCGAGGAAATTGTATTATTTGATCACTAAATTATTTTACTTAATTTAATAATATTATTTAAAACATACTTCCAAACCGTTTTTCTATATTAAACGTGGTATATTTTGTTATTTATTGAAATAAAATAATTCACCCTTTTTTAATTTTCACGCGGGAGGAGGGGGGTACGTTGCAGCGTTGCTCCGGGCCAAAAATTCTCTAGCTCTGCAGCACTAATTGTCTAGCGCCGCGCGTGACTCCATTTTTTAATGGTAACTACTACTTACCCTCGTTTAATTTATCGGAGCAAGCCTCAGAAAAGACCAATGCGATAACCTGTCTAAATACTTCGCAACGAGCGGCTTCTATTTTTAATTTTTCCAAAATCTGTCTTTTTCGGGACCTAAATTCTCTACTTACTTTATTTGCGGACCGTCAATTTAATGTTCTAACACGTAGTGTTCACAAAGAGAAAGAAAAAGTAATCGAAAGTAATAACTACAATATTATTATTAATTATTATTTCATCAAAAGAAGCAGTGTAAATTGAAAAGAAATTGACAAAGAAAATTACATTTATGTGATAAGGATTTAAGTGTTTGAATCCGATACTTTACGCGTTGTTTTAATGCTAGGTCAGTAAGCATAACCCTCACACAATCTTTGCGTTCACCACTCCTGACGAAAAACAAAAATTCCTTATATATCAAACAGGTACCAATCACTAGCCCGAATGAAGATCATAAAAAGGTTCTTGAAATCTAATCATTACCTGGCAATGAAGCAAATGTCTTAATAAAAATAAACGAATGAAAATGAAATGCGAAAATAAGATATTATAAATGAAGTATGTGAATTCAAATGTTTCTAGTATGAGAATCTTGTTTGCATCTAGGTGCATGTGTATCGAGTGCCATCGCAGACTTATGTGAACATTACAAGATTAAATAATGAACATGCCTCACGAATGAAGTGTATCCGCGTGATCAATGGGATCTGGCATGCACCTTGCAGCGGTGGCGAGGCGTGCGGTTCCGTCATTACGCATTATTAGCGGCGTTAAAGCAGCGCGCGGCGCGGCGCATCCATTTGCGGGGGCCGGCCGCCGGCCGCCGGTCTCGTGCATAACGCACTTGCATTAGCAGCGACCGCAGCATCGGCCGCCCGGCCTGACGCGCGCGCGCACCACCTCCGCTTCCTCAGTTGCTCTTTCTTATTATTTTCCCAATAAGTCTTTGCCTAGGGATGGCGCGCCCGCGTGTTCCGCTATCGTGGATTTCTGTCTCGCCTACACCTTGGGGTACATTGACATGCTAACTTGTTGCATGGCCATCTTTTCACTTTAACACCCGTCAGCTCGGGACTTGATTTCCGATTTAATAAAAAAAGGCCCTACCTAGTGGGAAGCCGAGGAAGTCAGTTTCCGGGTAACTGTCTATGGTGGTTATCCCGCTATGTGGTCATATAAACGATATGTTGAGTTGTAACATTTTTTAAAAATAATTTGCTTGTTAATTGCCGCAATATAATCAAACAGTTGAGGAACATGTGTGGCAAATACTATTAGTAGTAGTAGGTATATTGCCGCAGTGAGTGCGCTTTATCATTTATCACGGGAATGTGAACTTAAACTCATAATTAATTACGACTTACTGATATAGATAACGTGGGGGTGGATTTTGATGATACAAAACATTGCCAAAAATGATCAATAAAATGCTCTTAAAATGCTTTAAACATGCCCTAAAAAACAAAGAAAAATTAAGTAAAACATTTAATCAAAACCACTTAGATGAACACCGCAAGCTGTCGGATAAGTTACTCATGTAAATAGAGGCTTCTTCCATTTGTTCAAGCGAACTCAGCTTACAAACTCTGTGTTTGGACTGTTCTTTAAAAGAATATCTCTGCCTTTATTTATGGCAAAATCTGCTGAACTGACAATGGCGCCGAGAAATGTCTAGGAGCCTTAGATTACGTAGTATTCGCAATAGTTGACTTTACAATCTTTGAGCGACAAAATCGAAAAGGCTACTCAGGAATTCTGTACTGAACATTTATTGCACCTCGGAAAATATGCTTGAATCAAGATCCATGAAAATTATATTAAAATCGATGAAATCACCGAAAACTTATTAAAAATGACGTACAGAAGAACAAAATGACTTATTAGTCGAAATCAATGGAAAATGCACAAAGATTACATTAAAGCGGGGCATTTGTTTCGTTTTAGCATGAAATGAATTCATTACTAAGCGACATTGTTCTAAAGTGAAAAGAAAAAAGAAAATGACATTAAAATATTC
>BOPP01000312.1:586196-588784 GCA_017312745.1 Gryllus bimaculatus
GAAGGTTTTTATAAACAATATGCAAAAGTTAGAAACTGCAATGCTTTAGCGAAGAACACGCTTCAGAAACAAATATTTTCTTTCAAACGTTGAAATTTAAAAAAAAATTAAAAATATTTTTTAAAAATATATTAAGTATTATAATGATAATTTTCGAAACTTCTAAAAGATAGTGTAATATTTGATAAAGGTTTAATGAAACAACTTGATTTTTGAATGCCGAGTGTCTTTCTCAAAAATTAAGATTACTTATGTGTTCTAGGGCGACTCATGGTCATGTATAAGGCTTAATGTTGAGTAAGAAAATATTTCTTATGTAGTTTTCGGTTCGATTCCTTTAGTCATGAAAGTGGGAGTATTCCCTCCAGATCTAAACATGCACGGCAACTATTCATAAGGTACGTGCATATTCGTTTGGAAACTGAATACATGCCTGATTTGTGTTGAGTGGGGAAATGTGCTGAGTATTTGCGAGCGCGTGCTGTTGTAGTGATTCATCGCATTAAGAGTTTATCACAAAACGGTCCTCTCCGCGGATGAGGCCTGCGATAGGAGTCGAAATATGTAGATGCCCATGATCCCAAGTTTATTCGCCCTGACTTAGCAGAATCATATTTCATATCGATCACGTGACTGAAATGCCGGTTTGATGAGAACGAAACCGCCTCAGTAAGATGTAATTGGGTGATTGAAATAGGTGGTGTCGCATGGACTGCTGGGGGAAGTGCTTAGTGAAAAGGTTAAATGAACAAACAAATCATTTAATGCAGAAACATTACAGTGCGAAATATACAAAAATGCCCCTATCTAAAGAGAACAAATTGTTTCTACATCAAAGTAACTATGCATAGTTAATAAAACTGTACGCCATTTTATTTTTCATTTTCCCCTTATACAGATTTATCTCTACATTTCACACCATCCACTACAAGTGACTACAATACGCTACTTTGCTCTGCTTTAAAAATTCTCTCCACTTATAGTTATGGAAATTAGCGCTGTGTGTAATGTTCTTGAAAAAATGTCGTTAGCGATACTCATGATTGAACCCTGTGTGAGCAGTGAGGGCAAACCCTGGCGGCAATGCCCAACTGGAGGGCGAGTCGCCCGTCGCGTGACGAGGCGCCGAAGCCTCCGGACGGTCATCGCGGCGACGCCTTCGAGCGCCTCGTCATAATTGATGAAGTCGTCCGCGCAACTTGGCGCATTACGCCGCCTTAACTCGGGCGCCGGTGATGAGCGCGCTTGTTTACGCCTGCTAAATATTTCGGGGCGGCGGCGCGCGGCCCTTCGTCTTCATTAGCGCGTCATGCAGGCGGCGAAGAGCCCAGCGCTGCCCCACTCGCAAGTGGCCGTGAAGGGTGCGCGTGATAAGAGGGCAGGTCTCCTTTGTGTTCAGTCTTGGGGGTGCGTGGTGGCACTGACCTGAATGCGTTCGCTGGAGCCTTCTGCAAGACGGGGCCTGGTATTCGCGTACGCGCGGCACTGCTCTAGTTCCTCTTCCGTCATGCGATGACCGACGTAGGGACATAGGCAGGATCATCACGTCGTCCCTCCCTGAGGATAGGCATGAGACTGGATGCGCAAAGTGCTCCATAGCTGTGTGTGTAGGGTGCCTGTGACATCAGCAGAAAATAATTTGGAAGAAAACGCCGATGAGAGTAATCGGCTTCTAGAATTCTCATTAACGCTGTGATGACACAAGTTTTCATTTGTCAAAACGTCTGTTTGTCCGCTTGTGAACACTAGCTCCTCAAAACCACAGAATTCCTCGCTCGAAGTCCTGCGAATTGAAACACACACACACACACACACACACACACACACACACACACACACGCACGCGCGCGCGCGTGTGTGTTCAGGGCCTTTGCATGAAGTATTTTCAATTACCTTGCCCCACTTCTTTTTTCGAATAATGCCAATGAAAATGATGCAACGCTTAGTTTGAGTAAAAGCTTCGAATCTTCGAAAATTCCAGAAGTTCAAATCTGTTTGGAGCAACTCCTACAACTTTATTATTAAATAGATTTTTTTCTTAAATTCCTCAATATTATATCTGTAAAATATGCTTTTATTTTATATAATATTGAGTTGTGTGATTTTTAGTAAAAGTCTTTCGACAATGTCTCAATTAAGGAAAATGTAAACATGTTTCTCTGGAGAAACTGGTATAATTTCTACCTTTTTAACTTTTTGTAGGGATAGATTACAATGTATTGGATTACTCGACCATCTCATTTTGAATAAGAGGTTAAACGAAGTTAATATTTACATTACTGGTGAATTTTATAATTAAATATATTTGTGAGCAAAAGTGCTTTACATCATATCTTATGATGTTTTTCGAAATCTGAAAAGTTTTCAAGTAAACGATTTTAAAATTGTGCAATTTCATAACCGAAATGTAGCCCATACGTAAAAGAAAAGGGAATAAAGAAATAGTTTGTAGGTCCCGCATTGCATCTGTGTCGTAATTGTGCTTAAAGTGAAGAGGGATTGGCGTCGCGCCCCGGCCAACGACGCGGCGCCTCGCGGAGCGGCGCCGGCTAATTATCGCACGTCGGAGCGCGGCCCCGCCCCGCGCC
>BOPP01000312.1:588807-603807 GCA_017312745.1 Gryllus bimaculatus
CCCGCCTCCACCTCCTCGCCTCGCCTGGCGCTCCGCGTGGCCATCGACGCCTCCCACGGCCCATTGCGCGTCCATCGAGCGCTGCCCGCTGGGATTCGTCGGAAGACAGTGCGCGTTGCGGATGAACATAGCAAGGCGCTATCATTTATTTGAACAACTATATCTCGCGTGGGCAGTATTATTTATTATTACGCATTACAGAATGCAGAAACTAATATGAAATACGAACCCAGAAAACGATTGCCCTTCCATTTGCTTTTCATCACAGTCCCTGGACAATGAAGAAAGAGTAAACTTCCAATTTCGTAAATGCTGGTGCTGATTCTAGCAAGCATGGTTGTTTGCTATGTGTTTGTTGCGTAGTTGCGTTCTCAAACAATCGTATCAGTCTGAATTTTAATTTTACGAATAATCGTTCCTTTTTATACGCAACATGATCATCTTTAGAAAGCTATAGTTCTTCTAGTGGTTTACCACTAAACGACGTTCAGCCGACTACCGCCGAGAGAGACAAGGTCGAGCGCTTCATCTCTCGCCATACAGAACATGGATGTATGAGACCACCGCCAAAATCATTTCATAAAATAATATTTTATATTTACAAAGTATAATCGATAAATAGTAGTAACTTTTTTTATTTAAGATGTTACATATTTTCCACGTATTTGTTACTTGCTGTAAAATTGACTTGGTAAGTGTATTGATTTTTAAAACATCAGGGATCGCGGTGGCTCAGTGGTAGGGTCCTGGCTTCCCGACCTGAATGTCCCAGGTTTGAATCTGAACGTAGGTTGGGATTCTTGTCTGGCGATTCCCATTGAGGGTGGTTGTGACGAGAGGGCCTGGATCTGCCCCGGGCAAGAAGGCGCCTACCGCACACCTTGGGCCATCAGCGATGTTGTCGTGGAGCCAGTAGTCAGCGTTGCTCTTTAGGATTGCAGCATTAGACGCTTCCTCGAAATGCGGAGAAATCATCTTATTTACTTCCCGCGTATTCGTAGTTTTACTCCGTTTGAGAGCATGTCTTCGGCTGGTTCACTCTGTATATTTTTTGACCTGCGCCATTTCTGTAAAATGGTCTAATGAGCGCAAATATTGAAATTGTGCTTACGTCAGTGTCGTCTGATAGAGCTTCAAGTTTTTGCACACCAAACCTTCATTGTTTGAAACATGGTTAGAGGCTCATTTATTTCCAGTAAAATGCATTTATGGCACTCGTCTCATCAGTAAGAGAGTCAATTTTAATATAATTTATACCCTTTTGTTCAAAATATTTAAACAGAGCCTTGTATCAATTTAAGGGGTGGCAACCTCCCCCCCCCCTCCCCCCAAAAAAACTGGATTTTCAAGAAAGCACGGACAAAAATTGAAAAACATTTAAAAACCCATTTAAATGTTTTGACGATTTAAAAAAATATGATTCATAAAACTGTTTTGTTATTTTATGAGAAAAAGTTCTTTACAAACTCAAGTATATTCACAACAAACCTGTACAATTAAGTAAAAAAAGTACCTTCGAATGGTCGAGAAAATATAAAGCAACATAAGTACAAAGGATATTAAATTGACTACAAAATAACATCTTATTTGCTATTATTAAAAACTCCAATTTCATCTCAACAAACAAAGATAACTCAATCACAAAATAACTTAGAGGAAAGTGCAAACTTGTTTTGCAAGTTAGTTGCGTGTTATGCATTCGTTGCTGTATTACCAAAATAGTTAAATACATGGTTACATAAAGAGTTAAATACTACACAAAATTAGTTACATGCATGGTACTACTGAATGTATTACAATTTGACGATTGGGACGATCAAAATTAGTATTTTATACGCACTAGAGTTAGAAAATAAAATTCGTCAAGAGTCCATAAACCCCAAATAAAGGTGAATTTCTCATTCAAATATTGTTTCGTCGTATTTTCATTCATTTTCTCAACCCCTCTCCGTTGCAGTTCACGGCGGTTGAAAACGCTTCTGGGTACTTCGACGGGCAAGAACTTCACTTAAGAATACAACTATGCCTTTTATTACAAAACGAATGCTCCAATTCTTTCACGATAAATAATTTAGTCTCTTGATTTTCAGCAAGTTTGTGTATTTTTACCTGTATGCTTACAAATTCCCTCATTGTTAGTATTAAATAGACTTTTTCCGTAAAATGCCAATTTTCGCTTAAGGCATTAAAGTTGGAATGATTGACGTATTTATATTTGGGGTAGTAGTTAGTCGCAACCCAGACGTTTTAACCATCTCTCGACTGGCGTTGCAGGGGCGCTCGGGCTTCGTGTCCGCGCATCGTTTTCCTCGCTGTGAGGCGCAGAACTCGTGTAATGAGGAATTGGTCCGGTGTCATTCACGTAGTGCGTGGGGCGGAGGGCGGCCCGGGGTGCGCGTTGCAGCGCCTGGACGTGCTCCTCCAATCGGGGGCGGGGCGGGCGGCGGCAGGGCGCTGGAGCGGAGCCAGCCCGCGGGGAGATTTACTGCGGGCCGCGCGTGCCTCGCGGTTGCCGCCTCTAATTGGCGCCCCCGCCCCGCCCGCCCGCCTTCGGCTCGCGCTTGCCACGCGCACCCCCGTGTCTTTGGGGAATTCGCCGCGCAATACGCCCACAGGGTTTCTTCCCATGTATTCTGATAAGTTCCTTCTCGTTCAGCTGGTCGCCTCAATCGTTTTCCTATTGTATATTTTTGATTCTCTTTACTATTGATGTACGATTTCTCCTTGCCAGAGAGGACGCTAGTGTTCTCTTCAAACTCATTGATTTTGCCATATTCTATGAAAGTATTTTCTGCATGCCGTTTTATGCTTTCATAAGTGATTCCTACGCCCTTGAGAAACATGAAAGAAATTGAGAACCGTTGAAGAACAAACGTACTCTGAAATGCGTTGGCTGCATTGGAGTTCTGCTTATTTGTTGGGTGGCGTGGAGTACATTTTGGACAACACTAAAGAGGCTGAAAGCGGTATCAAATGAAGCAAAGGAAAAATGGAGCGAAGTTGTGTTTCGCTCGTCCTCCGCTTTGAAAAATGCTGTACCTTGCATTTCCCCGTTCGCTTGGTCGCCGCGCACCCGAAGCCCGCTTTTCTCGAGTTGCGTTTGCCAAAGCGGCACTGCGGGGCGAGGTGGGCGACGAGGGCGGTGTCTCGGAAGCCGCCCCGGCCGAGGGCCGGAGGGAGCGTGTTGTGTTACCGGGCCTCCGGTGCTATTTTCGGCGCCCCGGGCCTGCGGGGGCAGGTCGGAAGGGGAGCGCGCGGCCCGGCCGCCGCCCCCGGCGGTTCATAGCGAGCCCCGGCGCCCCCACCTCCACGCCGCTAATTAAATATTAAATGAGCGTCTTTCCTTACCTGGGTCTAAGTTTTAATGAAGTAGTTGCCCGAATGCGCCGTGGCGATTCTTCAGCGCTTCGCCTGCCCCCGTCACGACGCCCGGGCGGGGGGGGGGGGCGCCGTGATGCGCTTTCCGTGTCCTTTTCAAAAATGCCCCCTTGGCGCCCGCTGCCCATAATGCCTCCCGCCACGCGCGCCAAGCGCCGGCGCCCGACCTGTGCCGGATCTTCACTCACGCAGTATTTGAAATAAACAAAATCCTATACTAATTTGTCATTCCGGTTATATACTACAAAATTTTAAGAGCATGCTTCATATGAAATCCAATGCTCATATTCGTGCATTAATATGCAGACATTAAAATGGTTTGTAGATGTTATCCACAACATTGGTTGTGCGTATTATAATGATTTGAGTTTTCCCTACGACCACAACTTAAGGTTCGTTGTACAGGTGTCGTACTTGTGAGAAGCCCATGGTTTTCCTGATCACAACCACGACGAATAAAGAATAAGCACGTTTTGCATTTTTTTTACGTTTGGCGTAAATCTTCCACAAACGTAACAGTTATTGCGTTGATTCGTACACTTTTGATGCGAAATAACGACTTGCATTTTATAGATTATTTCACCGATTCGACAGATCATGGTGAATTTCACTTTATAGAAAGCACAGAACTGTATGAATGTATTCGAAACATATGCAAACCAGTCACGCACATCACGTGCACTGCGGATACAGTTCTGCATGACACCGACTGCTCAGAATCTGCCACCCTAGCGCTTGTATACTTGCGATAAGGTAAGAGGCTAAAATAATTCCTTTCAGGGCCTGATGCATAGTAAGAAACATGAAGGTAGGTGTACGTGACATGTGACTTCAAAACATCCACTAAGACCCACTCGTAATTGACCGTGACTACCAGACCCGACAGTAAAGTCGGCAATCTTGGAATAGAGAAAGTAAAAAAAAAAAAAAAAAAAAAAATAAATTTTTAAAAAACAAAACAAAAAAAAACACGAAAGCTCAGTTTTGTTACCTCATAAAAGTGACGCAAATGAACTAAATAAATATTTTACTTTTAAAAAGATTGTATACGTATTGAATCTACATATCTTGCAGGTGCAATATAAACGTACGAGTATTTGCATTAATAACAAAATATGGTATATTTAAAAATTTACATGATATGACGTTTTTTATTGTGATATTCGTAATATAATAAAATTCAGTATGTTGCTCACTCTACCTTTCTGGAGACAAAAAGCTTGCTGTAATTAAAGGAGGGTTACCTGTTCGATAATTTTATTGACAAGTACTCTTTTGCATATTGCATGATCTGACCCTATGAAAACCATGGTTTTATATATTTAATTGTTGAATTCGTCATGACATTTTAAAGTTTTTTATCCGGTTCCGGTGAAGTTTTTTAATCCGGTTTATCCGATGTTTCTTTTTCTGAATCTGCAATGATTACTTTGCCATCATCGCTTGTTTAATATCTTGGTTAACTACAGCTTACTTGTTGTATTTGCTATTACTATGGATATTTTTCTGCAGGCGTTGAAAGAGTGTTTTACATATCCCCTTTTACTCGTAATGTTACATAATGTAATGGAACGGTCGCTCGCGGCAGGTGGCGACGCGTATTTTATAAAATTATTTTGAGTTGCTACGAAAGTGCCAAGAAACATGCTCTTTTTCACTACCTGCATGCGCTTTCGGGGCGTCGGAGACGCTGAGGGAATCAGCCCTTTTGTCTCGCTCTAACCCCCGCCAGGCCGCATCCGGTGACTCTTGGCAAAATAGAGCGACGTATCGTCGCTGCGCCCTTTTCTCGGAACTTAAATGACGTTCGAGTTTCGCAGAATTGGTCAAGATGCAGACGTTCGTCAACCGCGGGAAATGAAGCGGGGGAGGGTCACGTGATCCGCAAAGCCTACGAGGCGATTGAAAGGCGCTAGCTCTCGCATTCCGATTCCGACGAGGGGCACAATGAGGAGTAGGTGGGCCTAGCCGAGGTGGGGGCGGAGGGCGAAGAGGGGCGAGGCTAGTCGCAGCCTCCCGAAGACCGCCACGCGCGTAACATCGCGAAGGACGCCGTGTTCTGCCCGAGGCCGGGGCGCGGGCTGATGAACTCCGGCCCGAACGGCCATTTAAGAGTAGATTAGATGTATGGTAGCTCTAAGAATTCATTTTAGCCTGAAGCTTCATGTCGATCATAAAAGAAGCATTAAAGTCGCTCTAAAATAAATGAAACAATGTGTTTGAATGTGGTGGTAGTATTAGAGTTAGCCCAATCACGCACGCCTCTCTCTAGCGAGTGTGGAGACTGCGCAGAGGGGGAGGGGGCTGTTGAAATGAATAGGAATGGGGCCGTTTGTGGCCCACGAAAGAGTCAAAAGTGAAAGTCCTGTGAACATAGCGCAGGTAACCTGCCGCCTCTTTTTTGTAAACATAGGTGAAGTTTAAATTTAAGGATTTTTTTAAGTAAATTTAGAAATTCAAAATCATCCCTATGTGTTTCACTGCCGTTTTGCATTGTGCGGCCTGATATCAGGAATTGTTCGATTCTTTCCCTCCCCGTTTATAAGCAGCCGGGCAAAATGCCGAGATTAACATTACGGGGAGTCAGGTTTGGAGTAATGAAAATGTGCCCCACACGAAATCATTAGTTGTGGCCTTTGAGACGTAGTAAGTTGGACACCCCTGGTATATAGTACTAGTAATACTAGCTAACTATATTACGTGGAATCGCAGTTTTACAACTTAGTTATCTAAAGTTCATCTACCTATTTTTGGACGTTAACTAATATTTCAATGACTTTCATGCATTCGTTTTAATAATTTAATGTTATGTGATAGGTATCAATACCAACTTGCCAAATGCATTTCGCACCCTTATCGGTTGTTCAAATGATCTCCACGTATATTTTGCTTGCAGTGAGATGAATCGGTGGCCCTCCTTTTCGTCAAGCGGATGTCTTGGAGACTTGTTGCTTCGTAATAAGAACGCACGGATACGGCAGATAATTTTCCAACTTCCTCTCTGGGATTGATTACAGACTCCCAGTTCGCGTTCCGCCTCTGATTGGGTGGCCGCCGGCGCAAACTCCCCTCCCTCCCCCTTCCACTTTCCCGTCCGGAGACGGCGAGAAGGCATCTCCTTCCGTGAGGACGCGCGCGCTAAGTAACGGATGACCTTTATCGTGTGATGAAGACCCAATTATCCGTGAAATTGACACAAGGACCTTGGGAATTGAGTCTGGAGCGGATCCTCCGGAGAGGAGGGCAATTAATTCCATTGTGAGCCCGCGGTGTAGTTTGTAACACAATTAAGGACGAGGAGAGCAGAAATCCGAGGTCTTTAGGTACTTGAGTTTCGGCCGCGCTCGGGTCTCGCAGATTCCTCCGTCTGGAACACGCATAACGAGTTTCATTGGCCCCGCCCCGGCCCGCCCCCCCCCCGGCCCGCCCCGGCCCGCCCCGGCCCGCCCCGGCCCGGCCCGGCCCGCCCCGCCCCGGCCCGGCCGCCCGGCCCCGCCCCGCCCGCCCCGCCCGCACCGCCCGCACCGCACCGCACGCACGCACCGCACCGCACCGCACCGCACCGCACCGCACCGCACGCACCGCACCGCACCGACATCCCACTACACCCCACATCACAGCACCGCCCGCCCCGCCCCGCCCCGTCCCGGAGTCGCTGCTACTCCGCAAACGCTTACTCGACGGAACAAGCGCTCGAGATCATCCGTCCTGTATGTTGGATCTGTTCTGAACGCGTCCTTTTAGTTCAAGCGACTACTCTTTGGGACTCAGGCTGGAGTCGAATGTCCGCAAGGGCTAGGAATCTTGCAAAAGCAAGCGAGTTCGCCATTCTATAACTATCATCACCATGATATTTTCTGTCACGTTTGTTGAGCTGTAGAATGGAGATGGTTGAAGCCTAGAAATCCACGCCTCTTTGTTTTCTTCTCATGTCATTTACACGCCTCTTATTTTTAGAACAGTTTCAGTTGAAAAAAAAAAAAAAAGGGTATGAGATACTGTCAATATCAGCAAAGAAGCTGAAAAAATCAGGTGAAGGGTAAATTCTGGTCTTTTGGAAAGTGAAAAACTCCCTATGAACAGTCATATTCAATTAATTTTAATTCAGGCATTCACGTGATAATTCAACACACTCTGTTACGTAAGTGACAAAAAATGAACTATTGCGTTATTTTGAATGCTGTAATTCAGTTTGCTTTGTTTTCACTCACAACGCTTCAAAATATCGGATTTGATTTCGGATCAAAATATTAGTTGATTTCTCTTAGCGTACATGAATGAAGAAACGTGTGCTTTGTATACGAAAATAATACGTGTTTCTCCGTGACTTTTAGTTCAAGCACAGTTATATTTTTTTTCTGTATAAGTACGTGATGGATGTCAGTAATTAATACGCATTTATCTCTCAGCTTTTTCATGAATTTCGAACTCAAGTGAGTAACAAAAATGTCCAGATACGATGTAACAGATTCTTTTTAATGAATTTATTTATTAAAGTGCTTTGCAGTTATTTTAGTTTCCCCCATCTTGGCATGTCAAAAAAAATGGCATTACTAGTATTTGCAATTATTAACATCCGATTACTTTAGAAACATAGTTAATGATGTAGTATAAATCACATTTTTTTAATGTAATTGTTTTGCAGAAAACTGTACATTAGTTAGAGTTTCTGTTTGTAACGTCTGTTTTCGTTTTGACGTTAGCCACATTGTTAAAGACGTTGAGACGCGAGAAACAAATACATTTTGGGGTCCTGATCGCTGAAATACGTGTTAGATATTTTGGATGTTATCGCAAAGATGTCTTTTCGTTTGTAGAGAAGTGCAGTGATTGAAGGCGTTTGCTCGTCTTGCGCAGCGCAGGCGGGCGAGGCGGCGCAGCGGGCGCAGGCGGGCGCAGGCGGGCGCGGCGGCGCAGGCGGGCGCAGGCGCGCAGGCGGGCGGCCAGGCGGGCGCAGGCGGGCGCAGGCGGGCGCAGGGCGGGCGCAGGCGGGCGCAGCGGGCGCAGGCGGCGAGGGGGCGCAGGCGGGCGCAGCGGCGCAGGCGGGCGCAGGCAGGGGCGCAGGCGGGCGCAGGCGGGCGCAGGCGGGCGCAGGCGGGCGCAGGCGGGCGCAGGCGGGCGCAGGCGGCGCAGGCGGGCGAAGGCCGGGCGCAGGCGGCGAGGCAGGGCGCAGCGGGCGCAGCGGGCGCAGGCGGGCGCAGGCGGGCGAAGGCGGCGCAGGCGGGCGCAGGGGCAGGGCGCAGGCGGCGCAGGCGGGCGAAGGCGCGGCGGGCGGCAGGCGGGCGAAGGCGGCGCAGGGCGGCAGGCGGGCGCAGGCGGGCGCAGGGGCGCAGGCGGGCGCAGGCGGGCGCAGGGCGGGCGCAGGCGGGCGAGGCGGGCGCAGGCGGGCGCAGGGGCGGGCGCAGGCCGGCGCAGGCGGGCGCAGGCGGGCGCAAGGCGGGCGCAGGCGGGCGCAGGCGGGCGCAGGGCGGGCGCAGGCGGGCGCAGGCGGGCGAATAGGCGGGCGCAGGCGGGGCGAGCGGGCGCAGGCGGGGCGCAGGCGGGCGCAGGCGGGCGCAGGCGGGCGAAGGCCGGCGCAGGCGGGCGCAGCGGCGCAGGTGCGGCGCAGCGGGCGCAGGCGGGCGAAGGCGGGCGCAGGCGGGCGCAGGCGGGCGAAGGCGGGGAAGCGGGCGCGCGGCGCAGGCGGGCGCAGGCGGGGCGCAGGCGGGCGCAGGCGGTGTAGCCGGGCGTGCGCGCTGCCCCAGGTGGCTGGCTGCCCGACGCGCTGGGCCCCAACGCCCTCGGCGCCATTGTGCTTCGTAGACCCGTCGCTTGCAGGGGACGATGCAAATCCTAACTAGCACTCGTATCGCGAAACACGTCTTCTCTTGGTGGCCCTCTTTCTGACCCGCTGGCGGAAACTTGCCAAATATCACCTTCGGGCGGGCTGGGGTGATCATCGTCACTTCTTAAGGAAACACGTCCTACACTGGCGGGGGTAGTTCATCTCCTCCACTTCCTCCTCCTTTCTTCTTTCTTTCTTTCTTTCTTTCTTTCTTTCTCTCCTCTTTTCTTCACATTTCAACCAATCTGATACGCACAGAAATAGTTCTCGCAACTGTCCAGCTAATTTTCTTTACTTGCCAAAAGTGAGAAATTTCTTCTCAACCTTTGGTTTTATTTTCACAACGGAATTGATGGAGATACTTTCGTGTACCGAAGTTTCTCTTTCTGTCATTTCTGTGTCTTGAAATTATCTATCAGCGTCTTTTTTTTTTTTCTTCATCCTTTCACTTCACAGTAATTATGTCTCGTGTGTTTTTCGTGTTGTCAGTTCCTGGATGTTGGTTCTTATGTGCGTCTTTGATCGTCTGTTCCGGCCTTTACTTTTCCAGTCGTATCTGTCGCGTGGTGTTTGGAAGAGGGGCAGGTGCACTTGGTCCTCGCCCTACCTCGCACGAAGGCGCGCTCGCGAATAAAAGAGAAGTGGCGGACGTCGCTTCCTATTAGCGGCCGGCGGGCGCGCGGGCGCTGAGCCGAGGGACACACGTGCGTTGCGCTCGCGCCTGCAGTTAATCTGAAGGCCGCGCCGGCGGCGCCACTGCCCAGCTGGGCCAGCAAGGAGACTTCATTTAAACATTCTCACAATTCTAACGTTCAAAGTTTTTATTCTTGCCAAACCTTTCTGATTTTAATCCGTTTTTCTCGCAGACTTGGAGATATTGGTAATTTCTAGTTCCTGTTGTGGACCAAAAAACTGTCTCTTGCCATAAACTGAAAACGTTTGAACGTTCTACAAATATCAAATTAATGTGAATCAAACGATTGCGAATAGTAGATAATAGGAGATGTTGTGGCGAATGCACTTCAAGTTCAGTCCACCGCAAGGTTTGCGTAAGCCCGCTACCGTTCTGTTGGGTGCAGGCGCCAGAAGGGTGGATTCTTGTTTCCCTGTCTCTCTCGTCTTTTCTATTACACTTTTTTGCGAACGCAGGCGCGGAGCCGGAACATTACTTAATGAGTCCTGAGCAGCACTTGCTATGACATACGCCCATCGCTCATCTCGAGGAAATATCCTCAGAAATCTAGGAGTATATTTAGAGATATGATTCCCACTTTCTCTTTTCCTTATCGTTTTTATTTGCACTTTCTTACTATTCATTTCCTGCTAGGGCTTTCTTCTCGTTCTTTATTTTCAGGTTTATTATTCATATCATTAATGTCACATTAGTGGATTGAAAGAGTATATTTTTTGCATATGGTCAATGGAGTCTGCAGAGTTGTACGCAAATTGTCTACGAACTACCAACTTGCCCGTAAACTGAGGAGGTGTCCACGGAATGAAATCATGCAGCTCCATTTCGCAACCGCGAAGCACCCAACGTTCCGAACCACAACTCCTTTTCTGATGTTGTATTAACGACTGCGTGAAATGTTAAAGCAAGAGAAAGAAATTGCGACATTGGTGGTGATTGGTAAACTGATGGAGATTCTAATAAACTGTAAGTACTATTTACTAGTATATTTATGAAACATAAAGTACAGTGTATGTCAGAAAGCAAATATTCGAAATGTTTCTTAAGTTCAAAGAAGTATACTTGCTAAAAGTTTTAAAATGTACAGGTAAAGAAATTTCTTGGGCACATTGGTTGGAAGGGAGTGGTGTAAAGCGTGGAATGAGTGTGGTGCGAACGGGGTCTGTGCTGGCAGAGCGCTTTCCTCGAGATTGCGTCCTATTTTTACTCCGCGCGGGCCGGAAAGGCGCCGAGGGGGGGGGGGGCGCTTCTGAGATAATCAAGGCGGCGCTCGGGGGCGGGGCCCGCACGCTAGGGCCGGAAGGGGCTCAACAGGTGCCGGCGGTGCCGTCCGGCACGCGAGCGCGCCCGCGCCCGTCCTCGCGCCTGCCTGCCTGCCGGCGAATTCGCGCGCACAAATTGGCCCGTTCGCTTCGCATTAGCACCCGCGCCCCGGCTCGATTGCTCCCACTTTTAGCAGCGTTGCCAGAGAGGCCGTGGCGCGCCGCCGGCCGCGACAGACTTTGTCTCGCCTCGGGATGGCCGCGGCACCGACGTGCGTTGCGTTCCGCGAAGAGCGCGCCGGGGCGCGTGTCTACTCCTTTCGTCCGTTGCTGGCAGCGCGGCGCTTAGGGGCGAGGAGATAGTCGGCGTTGGTGGAGCGGAGGCGGAGCGGAGGCGGAGCGTCGATTTCCCCGGCTAAACTCGATAACCGCGCGCCGTGCGAGTGACGCGCCTCGTACGGAGGAAGAAGCGTCTGGGGGCGAGCGGCGTCACGCGCTGCTTCCGCGCCAGCTTTACTGCTATGGACGCGCCATATCGCACAAATAACGGGCGGCTCTTCGGAGAGGCTCCGGGTCGCGCGCGCCGCGCAGCAGGTGGGAAACCGGTAGTTGCGGCGGCGGCGGCGGCGCGTAATTGGCGAGTGCTGCTGCCGCGCCCCCTCCCCCTGGGAATATGGCGCTGGCGCAGCGCGGGCTGCGAACGGGGCCACTCGGCACCGACTTCGCCCGCCCTCGCAATGCAACGTCTCTCCCATACTGCGCGCCGCGCCAGTGGTGACTATGCCTGTGTTCCAATTTGGGGTTTGCACTGGGCTCTGAATGCACAAGCGATCCACAACGCGTTAAACGTGCAACTTACTTAACTTTTCAAAATTGCCTTGTCAAACGGAGTATCAGTTCTCTGGATTGCGTCCACTGCATTCATTGTGTGGTTCTGAAAGATTTGTCCAAGAAGAGAATAAGAGAAGGTAGACGACACTTTCTCACAATATTAATGGTAATGAATCTTTTATTTATGTTTCTATTGCTCATGATATTTTGATTCCAACTATTAATTATAAAGTGAGTTTTTTTACAATTTGCAATTGATATGTTCCTTGTATATATGAAAATAAATTGAACTCCTTTTTGATGCTGCTAGCGTCATTCGAGGTGTGATAAGAGAAAAACAAGATTCGATTATAAAGATAAAATTTGCCTCTCTTCTGCACTACAGACGGTTACCAAAAAAACTCGTATGTCATTATTGTTCAAATGTCTCACGCCTTTAGTATGCACATTCCTCACGATTTGTATACACTATTGCATTTGTGAATGAAAATGCTTAAAATAACTTCATATAAAGTTTTTCTAAAACACAAAAATTTTCTTTGAAAAAGAGCTTTAAATTTCTCATTTATAGTAATGCTTAAACGCCATTTTCTTCGAAACGCCTCCAAATATCTCAATGAAAATTGCCATTTATGACGAGGAGTTACTGATCTTTAATATTCTTAAATTAATAGTACGATTCTACCTTTAAAACACCAAAATATTGAGAAAAATGTGCAAATGTCCTTAAAAAATGGTAGATTGCGCGGCTCTAGACGACAGCTGGCAAGAGTATGCGGTGAGACCGGAGAGCTAGAAGACTAAAGAAACTAGAAAAATGACTTGTACGAGAAAGTCTGTATTGTTCTGTAGCAACAGTGATTTGTACTGGACGTGCGTGTGTTTACTTGAAAACACTTCTGGCTATTTCACCAGCGGCGATAATTGCACATCCGCAGTGTTCGCATTGCAACGCAGTCCGTGCCAGAGGGGCCGGGCGGGGCCGGGCGGGGCCCTGGAGACGGCGCCGGTGCGCGCCCGCCGAAAACGAGTTGCCCGCAAAAATAATTACGGCGAGCGGGGGCGGCAACGCCTGCCGGCGCCCTGCTAAGTTATGGATGGGTCCGGCGGGGCACAGGGCATTAGGGCACGCCGCCGCTGACCGCCCGGCCGCGCCTCAGGGGGCTTCGGAGCTCGCCCGCGAGTACCCTCCGCTCCGCTCACTCACTCAGCCCGCCCCCGCGGCACATGAGCGAAACACGCATTTAAGCATCAGTGCAGCCTTGGCGCCTGGCAAAATGTGATGCACGGTTGCTCATAACATATCGACTAATATTTGCACATACGATGTTAATAATAATAATTCTTATTATTATTATTACTATTATTATTATTATTATTATTATTATTATTATTATTAATGCCATTTTCTGTGATTTTTTTTATCTTATACCTTCCCTGGACTAGTGATTAGAATCGTGGTTTGTAATTGACTTCCAAGATGTCAATGAGTTTGGCCGTGGTGATAAGGAAAGAATGCTGAGGCTGGACTAGATAAGACACGTGGTTGGTATGAAAATTAACTACGCCGCAACGAAAGTGAACGCGAGACACGCAATCCACAGCCTTCAGTTCCAAAAACTTCCTGGATGTTTGAAACCTCGGGGTCGCCAGTGCAGGCGTGCTAACACTCGTTTTATATTTCCGTGAGTACTAACTTATTTTAAGTTTAAAAAATGTGTTATTTGCCTTTGGAGATTATAAATATATCGAAATATTCACACATGATAAACTAAGTTTATTTAAAATCATGATGCGTTGATACCTTGCCAATATGAATTTAATTTAAATTAATTAAAAGAGTGATATTTTTGTAGCTTGTTAAAATATTCAGAAGAAAATTTCTAATAGATTTGGAATTTAAAAATTGAAGAAAATTATTATCAATCAAATAATGTAATCTTGCCATTCGGTGATTCAGAACGCTATCAAGAAGTTGAGATTCTAACGAAAAACACGCTTGGAGTACATACGAACGCCTTCTATTTGTTCCCTGCTCAGAGAAATAATAGGGGAAACTGAACCCTCATAACATGTCCCATTCATATTAAGTGTTACCAGTAGAATGATAAGAGTAAGGAATGAATTCTATCTATAGTGAATTGTAGTTATTTTATTTGAACTTACAAGCCCCGCCCAGCTCTGCCTCCTTCCACCTTGCTCTTGTTTTTCTAGAGTATGGCCTACCCCCTACCCCCCCTCTCTCTCTCTTTCTCTCTTTCTTTCTTTCTCTCTCGCCTCCCCACTCCGCCCGCCCCTTGCCATGCACTTCGCGATTCCCGTCCCTGACCTGCCTTGTCGCATCTGGCCGCTCCCTGAGCAACCCCTGCCCGCTTCAGTTCCAACGCATCACCTTATTACATAAACGCAGTGCGGGTTGCATTGTACCAAATTTTGACGGAAGGGAGAATGAAACATTCCGGTGTTACAATGCGATTTTCGTCCGCTTCGAATCGTCAATGTTCGAAATCTGTCCTGTTCGTTTTTGGCTGTGAGTGAGTAAAAAATAGGACAGAGGGTTTAAAATCCTTCCTTGGTTTTGACCTACTTAGAAGCACACTGTGGGGAAGCCAAAGATTCTAACGTACCAAGCATTTAATATTCAAAGAAATTATAGCCTTTATAATTTATAATAATGATACCTACCATAAGTAATTTCAATAAGGAAATTATCCCACAAAGGACACTGGAGTCAATGGCTAAATGACGCGTTTCGTTTTGTCAAAATGTTCTATCAGGAGTGTATAAGATATCTATTATATCGAATTAATTATCTGTATGTGACGAGACCTCCGAAAAGTCATTGGCGTGAATTCGATGGTTTCTTTCTTTTCATGTAATTCTTTTCATGTAATAATTGGCTTGTAAGCGTTGTCCTGAGAAAGCAAAAAGCTATCTACCAAGATTTTTGTAGATTCTGGCTGAGCAATTGAATAATGGATAGAGACATTCACGAAACGAGCGAAGTGATTAGG
>BOPP01000312.1:606307-617121 GCA_017312745.1 Gryllus bimaculatus
GCATCCATCAGACCGCCCCCCCGCGCCCCGACCGCCCCGTAATGACGGCCCCCGCGGCGCTCCTCCGCCACTAATACCCGCCCCCGGCTAATGCCGCCGCCTCAAGATTTATGTTCGTATTTATACCGGGCGGCGGGCTCTCAGGCCTTGCCCTTGTCATCTGTAATCCATTTGGCGGCAACGGCGCCCGCGGTGTCAACGCGCGCCGCCTGCGCGCTGCGCCTCCCGCGCGGATTTCTTAAGAGGTCGTTCAAAATACAGCTTGTATAGAGCCCGCCCGGCCCCTTTTCTCGCTGCGTCGTCCCCTCCCCTCCCTTGCCGTGGCGCTATCTATCCTCTTCGCTCCTCGCCTCGCGTCTTTGAGCCAGGGGACACCGTCCGACGCTCCCGCCGGAGTGCGACACTCTGGCGAATTTGAGTCTCAGCCCCACCTTTGGCCACCGCGCCGGCGGGTCGCACTGCTCGCTTCACTGGCCCCACCACAGCAGCGTCCGCCTCGGGTGAAAGAATCCCCTTTGCTTCAGTACGTGTATAATGCGTGCGCTAAGTAAAATTATGATGCAACAATGGCAATGCCGTGTTGAAAGTGTGGGGTATTCCCTTGCGACCTGAAACCGATTCAGCCCCTGCTTGCGGACGTTGCTTTGAGCCTTTTACCCGTGTTAACGTTTTATTGCTTTGGTGGACAGGTTGACAACTCGTGTCAAACGGGTGGGTATGAGAACGAAATTTGACACGTGTTTGCATAGGACTCTGGGAAAGACGGACAAATGATTGAAGAGTGCTTTTTTCTACACATCAAAGAAAAATATAAATTCCTCTGTTAAATATATTAGAAAAATGTGATTTAATAATTCACGTCCTTGCATGTAAATATAAAAAAGTAAATAAATTTTATCAGATACTCATCAATAAGAGTGGAAGAACTACGAACCAACAAAAGAACACTAATATGAACTTAAAATTATGTGAAAATGTGTTAACTGAAAGTGTTATTCTAATAATCTCACAATTTCAATTGTGGGTTTCAAAATAATGAGATATCCTCCATTTTGGATAGATCTTTGCCCTGAATGGGATTACACTGGCTTTATTATTATTATTATTATTATTATTATTATTATTATTATTATTATTATTTTTATTATCATTATTATTATTATTATTATTATTATTATTATTATTATTATTATTGCTTATCAATTCGTTTTCAAATGATTTAAAATTTTAAATCGAAAATGTTCTTTTTTATGATCCGGACATATTTTGTGTAAGTTTATGTCAATAATTTTGAAAGAGAAAAGCTTCATTGATTCTAAGAGGATTTCTTTTCAGAAAATGGAATGCAAATTGCGTCAGATAGCATTCTTGTTTGACCTTTGCCTTGTGTAGCTTAGCTTATATTCTGGATCCTATGGACGTAAAAATCCTTACATTATGTCAAAAAATGAAAAAATCGGAATCGATTTTCCTTGCCAATAATTTTGAACAATTGACTTTCAATGAAACCCTCTCTTAACCAAGAGGAACGCAAAGACACCCGACCTGTTGTTTCTTATAATTACCTTGGCCTTATCTTGTATTGAAATACCTTATTTTTCGTGGGTGTGTCTGTCCCTCGTACGTGAATGTAACGTTAGATAGACAATCACAATATGGTGATAAAACTTTGTTGTTGTTTTTTTACTTGTGTCATAATATTCAATCAGAATTATGGGGAAATAAGTTACACATTTTAAAAATGTAACTTATTTTTCCATAATTTTGATTCTGTTTAAAAATTATTGGTGTGGGTGTACGTGCGTTTATTGTAGGATTATGTATATAGCTATTCCATTTCTTATATTTATATATATTCCATTTTCATTTCCATTGTTGTCTTCATACTAACAGCAACTGACAAATGAAGTCACCAAGTGAACGTGGAGAGTACACAAGCCAGATGTCTAGTTTGCTTGAGATGCTAAGATGGGAAAGTGAGACTAAAATGTAGTGTGTCTAGTGTGTTCACAATCATACTAAAATTGTATCCGAAAAATGTAATCAATTAATCCTTGGGAGGATATTCAAGTATTGATATAAAGGTTTAATTCTCAATTTTCTTTCGCTTTTTAGTAACCTTTAATTGTGTGGATTTATTTTGTAACGTTTATCTCGGTGAATAAAATGATTCGAAAAATTAAAATATGAATCTGAGGATCTTCTTGAGAGCAGCGATTTTAGGTGCTGCACGTTTTCCCCTTTGGAATGTCCGGATGGGTTTGTCTTGCAAAGGACAGGTGATAAACAATTGTCCGTTATGCAAAATTAACATGCAACAAATGACGCATGCCACCCACCGGGGCTCAGTCATGAATATCGGGGCAGGTGCGCGTGATTTTCTATTGGAGGATCAACATTTTGACGCTGATTACATTTTTACACTCTAGAGGTTAGCCCTGGGGGATGGGGTGAAATTGTGATGGTGATAAATTAATGATGAAATGGACACATACAAAGACACAACACAACCATGCTCGAGGAGGGACTCGAACCCGCGATCATCTGGTTCGAGACCGTTACGGCACTACTGCCTTGATCTGCGCCATCGGATTGGCATTATTATTGTTATTATTATTATTATTATTATTATTATTATTATTATTATTGGCATGGCATCGTAGCTTGAATGGGGATGTTTTAGTAGTTTAGAAACTACTAACACATTGTATACTGCTTACACACTATTTTCAACGAAAACAATACATAACACGATATTCTCGATTCTTTATTATGAATACCTCCAATACCAGAAGGCAAGAACATGTAATTCAAAATATCGGACGAGGTGTGATGATGCAACATCAAACGATTTTTCATAACGATATGAATACATATTTTACATGCAACAAAATAATTCGCACATATTTGTTTGCCTTAATACTTTAACTTTATTTCATGCTATTTAAGTCCAACAGAGCCTCGGTGCTATGGCAAAGGCAGAGCTAGAGCTGGTCGGGAGCGAGGTGTCCGTCCAGGCAGCGCCTTGTGCGCGTGGTTCCACCCGCTGCCTCACAGATGGCGCCTTCTGCCAGTGACTCGTGCGGCGCACTCGCGCGCCTCTGGGCAAGACGAACTCGCCTCAATTATCACTTCGAAGGCGTTTATTGTTATTAATATCCCTAGGTTGATTCAGGCCAAATAATGAACACGATGTTTAGAGGCTATCACCTCAGTTTAGGTACTTCATCAGAGTCGATATTGTCGTGGTCGGCTGTCTTCTTCGAAACTTTTACTTATATATTCTTATAAAAAATAATAAAACAAAAAATATCTTCCCTGGGCGAAGAACTCGCCTGCCATCTTTATCTAGAATGCATTACTTTCGTGTGTTCTTATCGAATGGCGGTCTTAAAAATCCCTGGCCAATAACAGTGGCATTTCGTCTTCTGGTTGCGGTAAGTCCATATTACGATAAGACAATTACGAGGAGTGTCTTATAGAGGTAGGCAGGTTTTGACAGATTAGAAGGCCACGCCCTTTTTTCCGTTTTGTAAATGCTCGTTGAGAAAACATTTTTCTGGTCTCTTCACCCTTCGATTTAGTATCTTTTTGTTGAATCGGTGGCAATTCTGGATTATTATTTTGTGTCTTGGCTGCAAATTGCTGCATGCGCGAAAAAGCGGCCAGTTGGTTGAATCTGGCTGGCAAAGCGGAGACTCAATTGTTGTTAGATTTATGTACGTATAACGTAATCATGCATGGATCATACAAAAGATCATTCCTCGAAGCATACCGAGAATTGAATATTGCACGCGAGCATTGTATAGAAGAGTACGTGTGCTACTTCTTACTTGAATGCGGTTTTGTAATATCTTGCAATTCACTGAATATCTTGAGTTGAATTCAAAATTGAAAAGAAATATTTTGGGTCTCGAGAAATTGTTCAGGAGCATAATTATAGTTTAATTTTGTAAAAAAGTACTATTCAATTTTGCGCTATGGAGCATTAGTACTTTTTAGTTTAACGAGTATTTGCAAGATACAAATGCGTTTTTATGGGATGTAATAGATTTGATTAAGTAAATCATACTTTACCACATTGATACTTTTTTGTGTCTTTTGAGACTTCGACAATGTATTTGATTTACTAATGTACTGTAAATCACAGAACGTAATGTGCTGCGTCAATCAGACGATATTGGATATTATTTAGTAATTCCTTTCACTTTTACAATAAAAAATAGGTTATTTTATGGGTTCGTAGGCTTATTACAGGTAGGACATGTTATTTTAACATTGAAAAGATGCATTAGTATAATTAGTGGTTTGCTGCATTTTCAATTGAAAGGTAAGAGTACGCTAGAAGAATCTGTTCCCCAAATGGAATATACTATTTTGCACAAGATTGAGGCTATTGTATCTAGACGTGTTTCATTCAGTGTAGCTAGTAGTATTGAGAGTATATTTGACGCCTTGTGCGGTCTTTCGTGGAAGGCAATTGTAAAACTTCGACAGTGTATTCGATTATTTTTAAGTAACAAGTAAAGGGCAATCATAACAATCTATTAAATAGTACTTGTTTTAGGTATGTGTAAATTCTTATTTAAACAATAACTCCCCTACCCAAGCTTGATCGATCTGTCAAATTCTCTCTCGGGGGAAGTGGTGCGTTCATCCCAAGCCGCCAGCGTAGTTACACGAGCGATGGTAGAAATGAGCCCGCACCCTTGGAATAACGTTGTTGGGGATGTGAGAAGGAGAGAGGGCTCGCAAGGGGCAACGGGCAATTGCAAAGCGCTCCTCCGGAGGCGACGGCCGGGACTCGCCCTGCGAGCGCGGGCGGCAAATGCGAAGCCGATATTGGCTCACAAGGCGTCCCACCCCACCCCCTGCTTCCTGGGATTTGCTCAGGCCTCACGTCTTTCCTTCACACTTTTGTTTCTTTTCTTCTTCTTCTCTAGGATTACTAGATATCGGCTTCCTCTACTCTTGAATTTTCAGCCATCATAACTTTGCTACCCTTTTTGATATTGGAATTCTTAGACCTCGCGTTTGTTTGCTTTGGCTTTGGTTTTCTGTCCAAAGGTTCTCAGATCACACTTCTTGTGTATCCAGGGATACTCAGATCTGACGTTGTTTATATAAGGATTGTCAGATCTCACGGCCTTTCTTCTCTCGCATTCTCAGACCACGCGTCTTTATTTTATTTACAATCCTGAATCTCATCTGTGTTTTACTCTTGCATTTTGAAACCTCTTCACTTTTCTACCGTGTAACTCTGACGTTGCCTATTAGGATTTTCATACCTCACCTCTTTTCTTCACTTTTCTAAACTTGGATTCGGAGACCACACTTCTTTTCTACGTTTTCGGTTTTATAGGATAGTTCATATCATTAGATACGGTACTGCGATCTTTTTTATGGAAATAGATCTGCATCTATTTTCAGTCCTATGCTTGTAGTGGAGAATGATTGGTGACAATGCACCCTAGTTTTCTGAGAAATATTTACCGCTATTCGCAAAATCTAGAAAACAATCATGTATTTCTATTTAGAATTATCCAAAATGTCTGTGAGGAATATTTACTAGATGTACACGTGTTGAACGGAAACGTGTTGCCTTCTTTTACTAGGACATATAACCTTTGTAACGAATCCGTGGACAACATCTGGTTAAATTAGTCGTACAGTACATGTTAGTGCTCTCAGAAAAGCCTCTCGGCGCGGCGTGTGCGCTGAGGGGTTCATAAACGAAAGTGTCCGATTGAGCTGAGCGGGTTTCCCTGGTTGGGCGGCGGCAATGGCCGGCGCCTGGCCGCGGGCCGTCCGCCGTGAAGGAAGCGTTCAACGGAATAAACTTGCGTTGCTTCTCTGGAGGGGGATCGCGCCCTTTGTTCACGTAAGCCTCCCCATTCTGCTGCGCTGGTTGCCAAGTAATCAAACTTGGGCCAGTGGAGCGCGCGGCCGGCGGGCGGTTGGCAGCAGTTGCGCGCTCGGCGCTTGGGCGGGCTTGATGCCGCTACGCGCCGCCACGCAGTTGGCGAAAATTGTTCACATTGTATTATTCTTATGTTCGTTGTGCGTGCTTCGCTTTTCCCCTTTCCTTTGCCTTGTGCTAATGGTTTCTGTATGCATTAAAGTTCTCATTTATTGGCAATTATGAGCAATTGATGAAAAAATGTTCGTTGATTTTGGAAAATTAGTGTGTACGAAAGGTAAAGGTCGGCATCCTAGACTGTGTTTTCGTGTTCATTCGCAAACTTTATTAAGTTGAAAATGGCTTCAAAAACATATTTTTAGTAAAATGGTTCCGAGTATTAACGGTTCAGATGAATAACAGAACCCGTTCATAAGGTTCCTTTCTATTCTCAGAAGGCTAAATGCAATCGTTTGACTGATTTTTTTTTTTTTTTTTTTTTTACTTAAACTGAAGATTGCATTACTGCACTTCCCATTTTCTGATATGATAGATGTTCATAATTGGGCTGTACATTCTTCTGAAATGACAGGCTATATTTTCAACTTCATCTAACAATCTTATTTCTGTTCTAAGACCTACTGTGTGAAATATGTCCTTACCTTCACCTAATTTCATGGTTCCAAAATATTTGTAACCATTCAACGTACATACTTGTCAGCATTTTTTACTTAACTGGTATAATTTACAATTTAATTTTTTGTGTGAAATGTCTATTTTGGAAAATAATTAGCAAACTCGAGAGGATTCATGTCTGAAAGCCGTATACTCTCAGCGTAAAAATGTGACACAATGGACACCGCCCGGAACAAAAGTATTTTTCTGTGAATGTGAGGTACGAAATCAATAATTACTTGAATCTTCCAAATAATGTTTGAATATTATTGCCGTGTCCAATTATCATTTTAAATTAATCTCGAGGTGGATGTTTCACAGTTGATTTTGATTAACGCGCAAAATCAAATTAAGTTGCGTGGGTTTGAAATCTTTTAGATCGGCATCTTCTACTACTTGTTTCTCTTTAGTATTATTTTTGGTAGTCTTTGAATCAAACAAAGTTGTGTCATTTCTCTCTGTCAGTATGTCTTCTTGCTTTCTATTTCAAAATGGAATTCTCAAAATTACCTGTGTTTGTTGGCTGCTTGTTTACAGTTTATAATACGCACCCAAGGAGACATTCCATAAGGTTTCTTAGCGAATCCTCAACACAAAGTCGCAACTTGTGATATCGCTGATAACCTAGTACGTGATATAATGCAGGAAAATGCTAGCTTTCAGTTGAATCTATTTTCATTTCTTTCAAAGATGCGTAATTTTAGAAGATGCTATTTCCTTGACTGCCATTTCGAGAGACGAAGTAAAGAAGCATTGGTTGTAAGGAAATGTGACATCAGCTATTTTTGTGTTCCTTTCTTTGGCTCCAATTGTCGAGCAGAAGTTACAATTCTACGAAGCAGAGGCTTGTGATCTATTTTTATGCCGCATCCCGCCCTCCCGAAACTGATTTGCGTGCAGTAGCAGTTGTAGCTTGCGTGCGGGCGCTGCGGCCCGGCGACGCCTTCCTTACGCGCCGCGCAAACGGGCGCGCAGTCGCGTTTGGCAGGAAGCCGCGCGTCGCCGTGCGGGGGCGTCGGCCGTGCGCTGGGCGCGGAGCGTCGCGACGCTCGTCACGCGCCTCCGCCGCGTCCACTTTGTGGTGGAATTACTGACTGCTTGCAAGGAAACAGAATCAAATAATCCTCAAATTTGGGATGATCGGGACTAAATAATATTAATACTGGGAAAGCAAAGGAAAGAGCCTTTCTTGTTTGTGGTATGATAGTGTGGATGGAGGTGTTGCTGAATGAATATTAACGGAATCTCTATGACGAGGAAGCGATTACGATAACCGCACGCTTTCCATAACAATCCACGACTTTTTTCAGCAACATTGCAATCGCAGATTAAATATGCAGGTTCTAGACTTCCAACGTCTTTACACACGGGCTGTCCTTTATTCGCGAGTATAAAAGGCGTTATAAGAGGTTTAACGTCGAAGTTGTGCTTCTTTTTTAATGTTAACGACCATGAACGGCGAAATGCTGGAGAAAGTTGAGGAACATATTAAAGTTTAGGCTGTGCAGTTTTGTCAGCTTTATTATAAAAAAGCGGTCGATTTCATTTATGAGTGATAATCTGACACGTGGCAACACTGTTGTTCTCTGGAAAAACAGGAAATGCGACTTGGAATGAAGAAACAGTGACATAAAATGGTTGTTATGGCGATTGTCACAGATTGAATGCAATTCAACTCGTGAGTTTTGTTTACGTTCACAATTTAAAAATTATCTGCATTTCGTGTCCAACTTTTCCACCGAATTCATCTAGTTCGTAACCGCATTGGGAACAAGCGCAGCGATTGTGACGAATGCGTTCATTGATCGATTTTGTTCATTCCTCTTGAAAGCCGACGCGCAGCTTGGGTATGTACTCCTTTTTGAACGCCTGGATCGTAGGAGCAGGCCACGTTAGAGTGCGGGGGGCTTTTATCGCATGACGGCGTATTTACATCCGCTTGTAGTGTTTTTAATATTCCGAAGCATCTACCCATTTTTAATGCGCTCTGTATAGGGTGCCTCTGAAATTGTAATATCAGATGATGGCGTGCAATATTTAATGATGCTCGTTAACTCGCTTAAGGTTATGTGCCATAACTTGAGAGCTCAGTGAACGCGGTTACAAAGAAACACACAGCCGTTTTAAGCGTCACTGCAAATTTATGTCTCTCTAGCTACCTCCGCCCACGCCCTGCTTCCGCCTCGCGCCGACGCCACGGCCGGGTCGATCGCGTGCAAGTTTTCGTATCGTTGGTAATTACTTCCCTTAAAGCGCAATCATCGTCTGTGAGGCCGGGGACGGGCGGGCGGGTCGGCGAAGCGCCCCCGGGTTTCGCATCGAGGGTCGCGAGGCGAGGCGGTACGAAGCCCGTCATCAACGTTTTATGTATTTATTAGCCCGACTATTTATAGGCCCGGCGCGGCCCGGCCCGGCCCGGCGGGGAGTGATTCGTGCGAAGATGGGTCGCGCGGCTGCAGCGCTGCAGCGGTCATGCCTTTGCCTACCGGAAAGACATGGCCACTTGAGGTAATAATATAATAATAATAATAATAATAATAATAAGTCTTATAATGGCGAGCTCACCATAGCTGCTCTTCCGCCTAACCACTGAATTTACATACATTTAGAATAGTAGAGTATTGGTATTAGAAGGGTATTGGTCTGTAGGGCGCTTTCGTTAGTTTCTTTCCAACTTTCAGTATTATTTGATTATTGATATATTTTTAATGTCTTTATTCAGACTCCTTGTTAGATTATATTCGTGAATATAATGTCTCCATATCCGCACCGTTTTTTAGATTTTTAACTTATAGTTGGTTACTTTAAAAATTAATATTAGTGCTCTTGACGAGTTTTTTTAGTACTAAGAGTTTTTTGCCTGAATGTGTGGAAGGAGACAGCTTCATCTTTCCAGAAAATTGAAAAATCGCCAACTCCTCCAAAAGGGATACTACTCCCTGCGAAGGGATATCATGAATGTATGAACTTGGCGTGACAGCCCTTGAACTGCCGGCGACGTTCCTCCCTTCCAGCCATGAGTTAAGGGGAGTACGTGTAGTTAGAACGTAGGCATCCCCACGAACGGGTGTCATACTAGTATTAAATACCTGTTCGTTAATGTGGGAAGAATTTCATATATAGAAATTGTATATCTTTCCGAGTACTTGAGGTTCTCTGTGAGAATGTGCCATAACTTAAAGAATAAAGAAAAAATTCTCCCGTCAACGTCCTATTTGAAGTTATTAACTTATACAAAGAGATATTTGCAATTGAAACCATCTCATGCCATTTGCGAAAGGTTTACATGAACAAATATCTTCGATCACGCAGTTTGATACGATCGGCATATTTCTCCCCATTTTATGAAGTAATAGGTCGTATTTGAATTTTACCTCGCCATGAAGGACCTCCCAAACTCGCAAAAATGCTGGTAGAGTATACTGACTGAGAATGGAATGAGACGGTTTTGATAACAAACGCCTGATAGAAATGTAGCTGGACACCACTAACGTATCGATTTGAAAAACTATGGTAGCGGAGATTTATTAGCAGTGGAATTAGTGAACGTTGAATGATTTAATTAAATATGCTTCCGTTGGAATTGATTGTACTGCATTCTTCTTGATTTGAACTTGTATTTTTTTCGTAATTGGGAGTATCACAATAAATATTCGATATCAATAATACATTGAAATGGAATATTTAAAACGTAATCTACCAATGTATTGAAAGCAAAGAAGTCGCAGACGACCTCTGACAGAGGACAGACGGCCGCCTCGGCCAGCGCTCGCCTCGGAGGCGCTGCCATTGTTCCCTGGAACAGCGTCCGCCGCAGCGGCCAACAAAGGGCGCGTGTCCCGCCCCCGCCCCCTGCCGCTCTGCGCTGCGATTTTGTGTACTTTATTCCCGCTCGCATTTTAATAGAATTGGCCGCTGTTATGTTGCATTAACCATGTTTTGTTCGTGTGGCTTGCGGTCGGAATAACGCGATCTATTGTGGCGGCGGACGCCGCTACCTGCGGGCGGGGCGGCAGGGAAGTGCGTATGGGCATCCCACCGCAAGGGCGGGTCACTCAGATGAACTCTCATTGCTGCGCGCAATGGAGGTCTGTCGTCCTGTTGCGTTTCACAAGGCAGTTTCAAAACCGTCTGACCTAGGGTGCCCTACATTTTTTCTCTTCGTTTCCCTGCCAAGCGAACTTATTATTATTATTATTATTATTATTATTATTATTATTATTATTATTATTATTATTAT
>BOPP01000312.1:634474-670615 GCA_017312745.1 Gryllus bimaculatus
CCCCTCCCCCGCAGTCGTCGTCTTGCGCTCTGTTTGCGCGGTGGCGGTAGCAGCAGCATCAGCCGCCGCCGCCGCGCCTCGCGCTCTCTGCGCATTACCTGCTGCCCCGCTAGATTTCCGTACAGTGTGTGCTGTTGTAATTAGCGGAGGCCTTTTGCCGGGCGACCTGCGCAGGTGGCGGCGCGTGCGGGGCCGCGGAAGGGCTGTTGACCGAGCGCGCACCTCTAGGAATTGCAAGCTTTACGGTAAGGCCGCCCTCGCGAGCTCCAACAATGCCCAGGCAGCCGACCTGCCGAGGCGATGTGCTCTGCGGGTGGCGGCACAGGGGCGCGCCAGGCGCAAGTGGCGCAGCGACTCCGTCAGCCTTTGAAGTCGGGGCTAAAAACAGTGCTTGCGCTTCTGAACCTCTCATGTGCGGGACGATGCCAAATATTCGTGAAGGATATTATAGGACAAAAAGAAAAAAAATGTAGTAGGGTATACAACACGGTAGGATTCAGTTGTTCGAAGCCCCACGGACGTTTCTTGTTATACTCGTAATTAGGGTAACGGAAATGGTTCCGTTGAAGCATAAAGTTATTTTTGGGGATGACGCTGAAATAAATTGGAATTGGTGAAAAGCGAACGGCGGTGGCGCCGTGGACTGGCGACGGCCACCCGTGCGCCGCTCTCCTGAGCGGGCGAGGGCGAGGGCGGGCCTCCCGCAAAAGAACACATACGAGCAAAATACATAACGGTGAATAGGGCGAACATCTCATTCCGCAGAGAGGGCACCTCGGCGAAATCCCCCCCGCGCGCGGCCGTAATCCCGCCAGCGCCCCGTCTGCCGCCCGCCCCGTCGTCGCGTAATCTGGGCCCCTGCGCGGCGGTGGGGCCTCCTATTTAACCCGCGCGCCGCTGCGGGGGTTGCAGCTGCCGGCGCCGCCATCTATCTTTGGCGCGGGCGAACAGGTGCGTGGCGAATCCCGATAGCCCGCTATCGCTGCGCGCCGCCGCCGCCGGTGCCTGGCTGCTCTTTTTCTCCAAGTTTTGATGAGAGCGCTCCTTTTTAAACAAAGCTCTGTAGCTAATGGTAATTTCTCTCCCAAGTTCTGGCAGGTAGTGACAGCGCTGCAGCTCCTGGCGCCGCGCCGCGCCTCGGTGCGAGGTGCTTTACATAACTAATTCTCCCGTCGGTGCGAGGGCTTTATAGATGGGAGTTCGAGTTGGGAAGAATGGCAAAAGTTTCAATATACTCGTGAGAATCGTTATTTTTTCTGCGGAAAGGTACGTGGCTGCTCGTAGCACCCGCAATCCACTCTCGCTGCGGGATAAGCTATTGAGTGAGCGGTGTCTGCGTTCGGGAGGAAGCATGCGGCGCTTGTTAAATTTTTCTTTGACGTCAATGCTCGTACTGCATACACAGTGCATGGCTTTTCTATCAGATGAAGAGTGCAGGATTTGTATTGCATATAGTGTCAAATAATTAAAATGCAATTGTTCTAACTAGGTGGAAAGCTGTGTTAATTTGTTTGCTGTACATGTTTGTATAAATGCGTTTTGTTTTTCAATCGTTTGCTAGTCTTGCCTCAATGTTGTAAAATTTGTTCCTGGTTTATTGCTTATTTCATTGCTAAACTAATTAGAATCTAAATTTTGGAAATTATTTTTCTCCGCTGTTTCTAGCAAATATTTTGCTTTTCTTTCGTTTTCAATACAGTGAAAATATGCATACGTTGGTTATCGTGAAGAATTCTTAATCCTATTTAAGGTATAGAAATAAAGAGTTTGTTCATTCCTGCTATCTTCGTTGCTGAACTGTTATCTAGCTGTATTCTTCTTGCATGTTCTCCCTATGTTATCTCGCGTATTTACACACATATGTCCGGTATATTTCCCATATTGTACATCCGACAATCCCCTACGTGTTTGTTGATAGGTTCGTTTTCCACGTTTTTCCACAAGGTCCCCTCATGTTCACCCAGATGTTTCGTAAATGTTCCCCAACATTCCTCCACATTTTCTCTCAAATGTTCCTTTTTATATTCCCAGATTTTCCCAAACTGTTCTTCTAAGTAAACCCTCTAATGTTCGCCTTAATATTCCGCACAGTTTCATCGCACTTGTTAATGTGGAAATCCATTTTTTAAAATTACGAAATACTAAAACCTTTACGGGGGAGGAAATCTGATTAGCTATACTAACCAGAAGAGCGAAACCCCCAAATAATGTGCACCAGTGGCTCAAAGGTTTTTGTCAAAAAACAACAAAACTTATTAGGTAATTTTCTGAAATATATGTTTAAGTGACCTAGATCCTTAAAATCAGTTGTATCGCTAGGGACACAACTAGTTTTAAAGCTCTAGGATCGTTTAAAGCTAAAGGACATCGTTTTCGAGTTATGCACGATGGTAAAGTGTGCTGAGCCGTACTGTTTTGTGTAGGTCGCAAGTGCGTCTAGCAATGCATATATGCCATAATGTGCAGACTTCGTTTTGTGTCTTAAATCTCTTTTATGCATTCCTGGGAGAAAATTCTCTATCCAGAAGTAATACACTTACATTGTTTCTATGGTTTCTTGTAGATAATCCGTCGTCTTTCGTTATCGTATTATCTTTAGATGGTATTATTTAAAACTAAAAAAAGGGTTCTGTAAACGATATTAAAGGATCGCCTCCCCTGCGACTACATATACTTTAGACGACCCTGCCTAGTCTTTACTCTTACTAGCGATCTTCATTTTCCAGACTCTGATTATATTTTGGATTCTAGAGGACATAAATTAATTTGAAATTTAATCACTTTCTCTTTTAATTCTGTGGCAACATCTCGTTTGTCACTGCAAACCAGGCCCGATACACTGCGCTCGCACGAGCTACTTGCTCGCGTTGGGCTCCCGGCGCTCCTGCGGCACACGCAACTTCCCCTCACTCCGCACGCACTTCCCCTTCCGATGCGAAGCGGTGAATAGCAGCTTCATGCGGCAAGAAGCGTGTCAGTTTAGTTTCTATCAAGTAGCCAAAAACTGTTTATGTTTATATTCTTCACAACTCATTACTATTTTATGTTTATTTTCTTTACTAAATTCTCGCTTATATACACATCATTGTTAATTGACCGGAATATGTTTGAATGACGAATTCTTTTCTTGTTTTCGTTTTGTATTGTGTTATTAAATCATTCAGTGATTTATTGTATTTAGCAATAAAGTGAAAGAAATTCACAAGTCTGTATAAGTTAACAATTCTCTCTTATGGGCGGATTGTGCTTCTAGCATTTTTTTCTTTTAAGCCTTCTAATCTGAACGTAGAAACTTCATGCTTTTATATCGCTCTTAAGTGAATAGGATTACAAAATCAAGATACTTTTATGCATTTTTTTAAAACAAATAACTCTCTATTGAGCGTTAGAAATAAGTATGATGTATCATTCAATTGATACTGACTGATAGATCATCTATTTTTAATAAGAATTAATATAGCTAAGTTTGTGACTATACCTGTCAAGTAACTTCTTCCAAAGACTACCTTGTGCCAGATAACTTGTGGCCTACCGCCATTACGTAACATTTGCACAACCCTTACTTCTAATCTCACGCCGGTGACTGGACGTGGTGCCCGCGCCCTTGCCATGCCTGCTGTGAACCGTATCTCTAATGTCAAGTGTTTCCTCATCCTTCTGACAAATCAGATCATCGCGCAGGAAATTCAACTCCATCTATTTTTTCTCATCCTGTTCAATGTCTTTCTTGTATTGCTTTACACTTCAGACGTTAAGGTCGCGGGGCATGGTACTTCCTCACTGTGGTTCGCGGCCACTTCGTCTAGAACAACTGGCGCCAAGTTTAAAAGTGAGGGTTGTACAAATACTTCGGAGAGGCGACACGACACAGGACACCTCAACCATGGCCACCTAGTGTAGAAGTTAGTTGACAGTTATAGCCCCAAATTAAGATATATTAATTTCCATTTCCTGTAATAAAGCAAAGAAATAGTCCATTAAATTAAATAATGAGTCAGCTTTCAAATTGGGACTGTTATGAAACATTTTTATTCGAATGTCTCCTGTTTAATCGTGTGTTTACGTAATAGTCCAACCAACTTCCTACGTTCAGGCTAGGAGGTCAAACAAATACTCTTGTATGTTATCCTTCGGTAAGCCAGAATTGTTAAGTTATACAGACGTTTTAATACTCTTTTACGCGTACATCCTTCTCTGGATTTGGAGGGGAAATGCGAGCGGAGTGAGGGGCAGTTGCCAGTTCGTGCAGAAGCGCCGGGCTTCCCAGACTGGCGAATAACATGTGCGGATAAGCGATAATGGCCACGGAAAAGGAACTTCTTTTTTATTTATTTAATTTTTTATTTGTATTGGTATTTTTTGTCAAGAAATTTCTCATCCATGTATTTCAATATATTGGATTAAAAGGGTCTAGTAGTCGTCAGTTGATTGATTCTGCCTCATTATACACTATTGTGTAAACCCTGTGCGGTCATCTCGGAAATAGTAAAATCGGAAGAGCCCCATGTGGTGGTTGCTTTTTCACGATTCAGATATAGAACTGAAAATAAAACTGTCGTCGAACAAATTGCTGCAGAAAATCGTTTTATGCGAATACTCTCGGCTGTCCGGGTCGAAGGTGGTGACGCCTACTTTCGTCTGTCTTGCCGTGATCGTCCTCAGGTCTATGAAGCCTCAGACGAGGCTTCGATACTGTCATCGGGACCCTCATGAGCATTAGCATGTCTCTGACCGCGAAAGCTGTCGTCATCACAATGTTTTTAATTTTGGAAGTAATTGTTGTTTATTTAAAACTCGCTCATTTTCACATCAATGCCTCTACATTTTACTTAAGAATCGATCTCTCGTAGAGTCACCTTCGTTAGGTTGAGCATCCCTGTATACCAAGGTCTTTATTTAATTACTACTACTACTACTACTACTACTACTACTACTACGACTACTACTACGACTACTACTACGACTACTACTACTACTACGACGACTACTACTACTACTACACTACTACTCCACTACACACTACCACTACTACTACTACTACTACTACTACTACTACTAATAATAATAATAATAATAATAATAATATTAATGCAACAAAATAAAATATTTAAAATTTAAAAAAGAACGTTATTGGCAGGGAAACAGTAAAGGCGTACCCGAAAATAAATGAATAATATTAATTTAGCGATACGCGTCAAATGTTTACAAAAACGCTCAATACATTAAAGATATCATAAAAGAAACAATGGACAATTTAATTTACTACGTCATGTACCAAGGGATATGATGCATTCAGTCAAAACCATGACAAGTTAATCAGAAATGAATAATTCTCGTTATTACTAGTAGAATAATCAAAATCGTTTCTAATCCTATAATATACTCAACTAAACTAATTGTACTATTTTTAATTAAATTGAGAACTAGATTAAGAAATACAAGAAAGAGCACCTGTTAAAAAATGCTATATAAAATATGACATATAAGGTACAATTTTGAGGAAAAAAATTATTGTGTGGTTTAGGGCATTATTAAGTGCTAGTAAGGCCAACTCAGAAGCCTAACGTATGTACTAATTTCACTTTAATTTATATTGGTTTACGAATGAAAAAATAACCATTCTCTAGAACTTTGAATATTGACATTGGCGCTTCTTGCACAAAGCTACAGAAATAATCTGTGCAGAATGTAACTGCTTGATGATTAATAGATGCAAGAAATATTAAAACCCAAAATTTCGTGTTGCAAGAAAGGAGCGTCTGCTGGCGGCGCGGAGGGCGCCCGCGGCGGCGAGCCGTGACGGCTGCTCATTAGAGAGCGCGCGTGTTCGTTCAGCTGGCCGCGCGCGGGGGCGGCGACGGCCTCGTGCAGAACCAGCGGCAGACGCCCGGCGCCCGGCGAAGGGCGCGTTGGCCAGGCTGTGGGCTCCCAAGGTTCCACCTCGTGAAGAACGGCTATTTCCTCTGCGTGCGAGTTAATTGGACGTCATGCATTAAAAGTATAACACTAATGAAACCTTTTTTTTTTATCGCCACCTCTCCTCACTGGAATCATTCAACTCTGAAGGGCAAAGGAAGGCGCATTGCCACGTGTCGAGACACAATCTTGCACCCACCATTATGGCTCTCTCTGAATCTGTCGCCATATGGAAGGCTGGGATTTTTGGCGTGGACGTTAAATTGAAGCTGAAGTTAATTGAAATAATAAAGGTTTTGCCATCGCCATCGTGGCTTCTCTGCAGCTCCTTTCTGCACAGGCCTGAAATTACTGCAGCAGCGCATAAATTACGCCGCCAGAGCCATGATTTGGCCGCGATATACGAGGCTCTAATTTACAGTGCGTGAAGGAAACACATTCCTCCACTTAGCAGCTCGTCCACAATTCGAGGTGCTCCCAAGGCGACTGCAGGTGGCAGCGCTGCGTTCGCCCAGCGCGCGCCAAGCTCATCGGCGAATCTTCTCTGAGAAATGCTTGTATATCTTGTGACGAGAAGCGTAGAAGGGCGGGTTGGCGGGAATGGTGCCAGCGCGAGGCGCGCAGCATTGAAACGAAATGGCAGTGTTAGTTCTTCACGGAGCCTGTTGAATTCGAAGCTCTCCTGTTCGTTGCTAGCAAGTTTCGTGTCAATTATGCGCAATATGTCAGCTTGGTACATATATCTATTAGTAAATAACTTTTGGGGTTGGTTAAAATACAAATAACGTAAAATGGTAGTAATAGTGAAATTAAAACAAAATCAAAGTTGATTGCAAACAAAACTTTGATCATACGATCCAGGGGTTATGTACATCTCACATCTTTATTTGAGCGTATTTACGATGCAGGTTCCTCCCCACTACGCCTCGATACGCGAACCCACAACTGCAATGCGGTAGACCGAGAGATGGGGAGTTCGTTTTCCAACGCTGACAGAATTTGCTTACGGGGTTCGAGCGACGTTATTGGAGCAGAATTGAGCTCCAGTGTGTGGTCGTCTTCGGCGGTTTGCTTCGGTCCCTCGAGGGCGAACGCCGCAGCGGACGCCAACAAGCAGCTGCGGCCGCGAGCGTCCACCCTCTCCGAGCTGCTCCCCTTCATCCGTTGAGCTGGCCGGACAGCTGTCGACTGAGAGGCGAAAATATCCAATTTTGATTTACTTTGTACTGTATTTCACATTAAACTCTACCATTCCACTTACAATGATTGCATAACAGAAAAATAATAGTTTTACATGGCAATGAAAATGTACAAACTAAATAATATCCTGGTGGATGATTAAAAGGAACATGGCAATCCTATTTGCGAAAAAAATATTCTACACTAGTGGAACCGGCAATGTTTCGCTATTGCAATGTATTACACTTGGCGCACTCCTGGTCACGTGATGGCTACGCTCTGCGATACATTTAAGGCATGAAAGACATTCTCGCGAGTGTGGATTTATCTTAGTATCGACATGGTTGTTAAGAATCCTATTAAAACGTTCTCCCTGAAGTTTGAATATACATTTGCTATAACACTGCCTTAGAGAAATTTGATTTGCTTGCCCGAGATAAAAGTGAAGTAATAATTCCTGCCGATATTTCACAATCGCTGGGGCAGAATATGCAGCGAAGACGCGCTTAATACTTGAGGGCGCAGCGGTTTGCGTAGACCCTCTGTTGAGGGACGCCTGAATCAGCATCAGCGCGCGTCTCTTTGCGACAGACGCACATTCGCAATGTTCTACGCCTGTTTTCTTCGCGCAAGCAATCGGTTGACAAAGCTGTTTGACAGTTTGATGATCGGCACGAAATCTCATAAAATACGAACATTGATTTTTATCAATTCTAGGACATTAAGTGAGAAGAAAGTATTACTGTTGCATCTTTTCGGCTGAACAGATTGTTTCGTTTACTCATCCGTCAGCTTGAAATACAATGGCACCACAAAAATTGTTATAGCATTGGTTCTATGCTGTCGTGAAGCAAATATTTCCTTCTGGGAGGCCTCCGTGTTTGATAGGCGTGAGTGTAGTTGTCAAAATGATTCAGTGTGATTGCAAATGATAATATTTATACCCCAATTTCTCTCCTAATTAACACATCTCAGTCTTCATTTTTTGTAAAACTCATTACAAATCGTACCAAATTTCGTGAAAAAAGTTTATATCTTCAAGCAGATATGAAAACAAATGTGACCATTATAGCTGCTTTTCATGCAGCTCCATCATGTACCAACAACGAGACGCAATTCACAGAAATTGTGGAACCGATTCCCGATGGGGAATGGTACTGTTGTCATTGTTCCATTGTGATATATCCTGAAGGCTCGCAAGGTTTATTTCATATATTTCAAATATGTTTTCAGTAATTTCTAAAAGGTAAATGGGTAAATGTATACCAAAAAGTCGATTGAAAGAAACAAGAAACAAGAAACAAGAAACACTGAAATAATATACAAATTCTAATTTGCGAAACATCCAAACTGCCTGGAATTACGTTCACGAAGCGCAGTAAATTTGAAGCGGGCAATTGTGTTATCGCCAAATGGATAAAAAGAAAAAAAAATTATTACGTTATTTGACAATGTTTTTGATAAATACATTTTTTTCAACAAATTTTGTCTTCGCAACTGCACTTGTGGGACGAAGCCGATTTTTTTAAAATTTAATTTTCGAAAGAATTGGGCTTTTCAACCAATATTACCCGCATTATTCTATTCAGATACTAGAAGCTAAGGTGTTAAGAAGTTTTTGTTTTGAATTTTTAGTTATGTTTAGTGTGTGTGTGTGTGAGAGAGAGAGAGAGAGAGGGGGGGGAGTGAGGGGGGGATTTTCATTTTTGCTGTTGTGTGAACATCATATTTCGTAGATTTGCCGGTGAAGACCCTCGTTCGGACACATGTATCTTCCTGAGACAGAATATGCTGGCATTGTATAGTACCATGTTGATGCTGCCGTAAAAACTAACTAAAAAAACTAACATGAGTTACGTATATTATTTTGTTGTACCCTGAAATGTGAAGAAAATAATACTATAGTTTATCTTCTATTTGTATGCCTTTCATCTCCTTCATACCTCCCTCGTATTATTCCATCAATGATTGCAATATATTATCTTTAGGATAGTTGTGCATTAACAAAAGAAGAACCCTTATTGTAGTGAATGTTACGCGAAAATTATTTGTTTTGTTAATTGTGAAAAAGTGGAAATGTCATGTGATTGAATGATGCTACAAATGCCCTCCCTCCATCATTTCTGGTACAGCCTTTTGAGTTGTCTTGGCATCTTAGCAATGAAATACAACTATTCATTAATTGCGCGGAAAATGCAGTATCAATGCATTAAGTGTGGGTCAATGTGAACATCACAGATCGGAACGTTCGTGGGCATGTAAAAAGAAGAGGTAGGGAGAAAATGGCTTTGCTGAATGGCCCCGGATTGGCTTGCAGAAGCCTCAACCCCTCCGCTGATCACCGCCGGGGGCACTACATGCGGCGCCTTGAGATTCGCCTCTAGTCCCCGCCCCGCCCGGCCAGACGCATCGCTGTAAATGATTGTCTGAAAGCGCCTCGAAGGCCCTCCGCGCCCGCGCCGTCGCCAAAGGTCGATGATGTTGATACAAAGAATCTGCACAATGGACCAACCTGCTGGAACTACGTAAACGGCAAACAATGGCGTGCGTCTTGAGGTGTCTGAATTTTTTAAAGGAATAGGCGTTCAAAGTGCGGGCAAGAAATAAAAGGTTCTAAAAATGATGAATGCCTTTCGGAAGGGAGGGGAGCTGGATAGGGGCGGCGCTGGAGGGGCGGCCGGGCGGCGCTGGTGGGGGCGAGGGGCCTGTGTGCAGAGAGACCCAGAAATTCGCCAACTCGGAACGGCGCAGGTGAGGGGGCGGGGGGCGGCGGCGGGCGCTCCACCTGCGTGCTGGAGCGGCGGGGGCCGCTCGGCCATCTCCGCGGGGGCTCGGCGTCGCTCGGCCGCGGCGGCGGCGGGGAGGGGAGCTGGCGGCGCCTGGCCCCGACGCCGCCGCGCCGCTCGCGCCGCCCGCCAGTCGTGAGTGTACTGTCTGCAGGGTAAGGGCCTTCATTGCTACAGTGTTCTTTCTCGCCTCTTTCTGTCTTAATTTCCGCTTCTCCTTACCCTCCCTTCTTGGGCGGAGTGGTTATTTTAAGTACTATCAGCTAATATTCCAGTATCGCAACGCCTGCTTAATTTCCCCAAACCCACTCACAGACCGCAGAACTATCGCAAATTCTTTCTCTTGGATTCGCTCGCATTTGACTAACCTCTACCGCTAACATTCCTCGCCTTTGGGGCTTCTACGGAGACGATCTTCGCTAAACTCTTTAACTTCGCGGGCCCCTCTTCTCAGTAACACACTTCCGGCAGCTACTAACCCAGGCTAGGCGCGGCGTTGTGCGTGCGCTGTGCTAAGGGACGTGCGGTGTTGCGCGACGCGGGTGCCGGTGCCGGTGCGTTGGGCGGCGTGCGTGTGGGCGAGTGCGCGGCCGGCGTCGTCTAGCCACCTCCGCCTCCGGCCTCCCCTCGCCGCCAGGGAGTGAAGTGCATGCATCAGCTAGGCGCGCGGCAGCGCGGGCCCTCGACCGACGCCAGGCCTCGAACGTGAGCCCGCCCGCCGCCGCCGCCGCCGCCGCCGGCGCTGCCGCGTCACGTGGCGCCCTCGCCGCCCGCTCGCCTCCGCTCGCCCGCGCCGCCTCCCGCCACGCGCCACTGCCGCGCCGCCGCCGCGCGCCGCCGGCCGACCTGGAGGGCGTGGTGCTCGCTCTTTTGTTTTGTAGCGCATTTTCCACGCATTTTATTTTTAATTTGGTCGTTTCTATTTGGTTGTATTTTTCTGTCCCGTCTAAAGGAAACTTCCCGCCACATTATCCGCAAGGCGACACCCTGTATTTTCACTCCTACCACCATTCCCCTGTCCACCCTCTCCCACTCTCGTTCTCGCCCGCGTCTCTCTGTCCCTCCACTCGTTCCCGCCCGCGGCCGCCGCGCCGTCGCCGCCTCCGCGGCTAGCGGCCTGTGCTGCTGCAACAGTGCTGCGATGCGCGCTGCTCGCCCGCTCCGCTGCCGCTCCCCCGGCCCCCGGCCCCGCCCGGCCCCGCCGCTCCAGCCGCCCCGCCGCTCGCCCGGCCGGCCCCGGCCGGCCGTCTCCGCCGCCGCCGCCGCCGCAGCGTTCCAACCTTGCCGCCCCGTATCGCCGCCGCGGCGCTCGCCCTGCTGCACACGTCGTACCGCCCGCCCGCTGCAGGCGCCGCCGCCTCCGCCTCCGCCGCCGCCGTCGGCCACCCCTCTCGTCGTCACGGCCGCCCCGGCAAGAGGCTGCAGACCCACGAGGAGGACGTTGCAATGGTGAGTGTCTGGCGCCCGCTCTCGCATGCGGCCGCCCCACCCCGCCCCGCCCCGCCCGCCGCCCCGCCTCTGGCGCGGCGCACACGAGGTCTGGGCCACGGCCCGAGCGCGCGATCCGTCCCCGAGTCAGGGGCCGGGGCCGGGGCTGGGGCGGCGAGGCCGATAGGACGTTATCGCGGCCCGCGCTGCGCCGCGTGGCGTGGGAGGCCGTCTGCGACACGTCTGGCCCAGGGGCGGGGAAGCCGCTTGGCCGGCCGCACCCAATCGACGAGATTCCTCTACATACTTGCTCGCTCTATTCCAAATATCACCACATTAATTGCTTGTTATCCGCCTTACAAGAATTGTAAAGCTTGAAAATATTTTTTTAAGAAGGTGATGTTCAAGAGTTACAAGTGCATGATAGCAGTTATAAAGCACTGTACGGCAGTCCATCCATTAATAATTTTGACCTGTTATTTATACTTCATAAAAGATTTTTTCGAAGAGATGCAGAAAATAGACAAAACTTACTTTATAATACTTCCCAAAGGTACCAAAATAGTGAAGGGAAAAAAAACAAAAAAAAAACAAAAAAACAAACGTAATAGCATTTTCAGAAATGTGTGTCTAATAAAATTTACCTCACGGCGTGAATAATTGGTACTCAGAACAATATCTTTTTTTTTTAAGTTGTAAAAGGTTACTGGTTGTTCTAGAATCTTTCGAAATAATTGTGACGAAGGCTATAATGACGCCGAAACTCGGTTATTGAACTTGTGTCAACTAACTGGTTTTATATTGCAAACTCCCGAGGAACCGTGCTGAGGTACACTGTTCCTGTTTCCATATACTTTCTAGAAACTGTTCAAATAAAATACACTTTAACCTCCCAAGTTCTTCCTCACTGAATATATCTGTTTTGTACTAATTGTTATATTGACCTCTGAGTTTTATTGCATCTCATCGAACTTATTCTGTCGGCCAGTTATAGTGGAGAACGAAATTATTGTAAGGATGGTTTTCCTTCGAGTTGTTTCATGGTTTCTAGATATATGAAATTATGTGTGTGTGTGTATATATATATAGTGCAGACTTGTTAAGAATTGCATTCCTTACGAAGGACACTTTGAGAGGCAGCCTCCGCCGCTCTGAACGCTGGCGTTCCCCCCCTCCCACCCCGCCCCCGCACCCATTGTCTCGCCACTCAGCCATTTTTAAATTCCTGCGTGTTGCGTCAGCGGCGGGGTGGCTGGTGGCTGCTGCCGACGCGGGCGGGGGCTCCGCGGTAATAGGACGCTTCTCCTCTAAAGTGCAACACGCACGCAAATTGTGATCGCAGGATTGAGACATCTTCAAATTGTGGAATAATAAATGCTTTGTGCATGATTAGGTAATCAGTCTTTGGTCAGCTGTCACCGTCCTATTATATTTAATTGGTAATATATTTCGTGAAAAGTCTTGAGGGAATTGGCTGTTACTGTACCGTGTTATTTAATATGCGAAAATGCATTAAGGGGGCAGCGAAGGGGCCTTAGTTTGATATCTTGTTTGTCAAGATATAAGCTAATTAAACCGATCTGATAACTGATCGAAATAGAGATTCCTGTTTAAAAATATGAGGCCCTGTAAATAATGAGGAAAATGTGTAAGGTGAACGTACATTATAAGATAATGTATTACTTTTCTATTGTGACTCGTTGCGTCTGTTATGCAATTAAAAATTGCTGTAATTACATCTCAGTAAATGAGTGCATATGTTTGCAGATCTCTCCGCTTACACGCTGGAGAAGCTAAAGTGTCACGTTCCCGTGGCAGAGGTTATATTCGACGATAAGCAGACTAGTATCAATTTTGCAGGACATGGAGGATGCAGATTTACCTCGTCTTGGAAGAGATTTGGCTCTTTCAAATCTCATGGTTCTGCAGCAGAAGAAAACTTGTCTAGTTTCCGAGATTCAGACGGCTGCGTTTTATTATTTTTCTTTTTCAATTACTTTTTTGAAACCTGGAGAAAACATGCAACTTTCCAATCTGTATGGGGATTGTATTGAAAGTCCGTATCGTGAATGCGTACGGGCAACAATTACCGACGGCTGGTATTCTCAAAATGATTAATCGCCAAGAATGCTCGTTATTTATTGACGAAATATAATTTAATAGAATATTTTCTGAGATTCTTGCTAAGTATACTCATGTTCAAGGCTTCAGTTACAAACGTACTTTCTTCAAGTATTTGCAAGGGAAATGTTTATCTATGCTCGAATACTTGATTATTGGTAATTAATTGATTTATGAATTAATCTGAAGTAGAGATATGATGCTGGGCAACTTTCAGTATTTCAGCCTACTCTTGGAAATGCCATGAAGGTATTGTGAGACCTTACCAATCAACGGTCAACACTAAGCTGCAGAAGGGGACTGGTAGCAGGGGTCTATGATCGCAGCAGATTGCACCGAGAGAGATGTTGCCTGTAATGAGAGGCGTAATGTGGAAAGAGTGAGGTGCGACTGCAGTCGCATACTACAAATAGGTCATTCGAAAGCTCGAGAAGCCTTTGCACGCCACACGCTGAGACTCGCCAAGCTTGTTGGGGCAGAGCGGGGTATTAGATCGGATATGATCTAGCTATGACTGCCTTTTGTGGATGCTCGATGGCCCTACTAAACAGTGAAAACTGTGTTGCCCTCATAATCGTAAATGTTTTATGTAATGAATCGGAATTATCTGAAGAATAATAAATAGTTGCATTGTATTGAAATCGAAATTTTATTCTTCCGATGGAACATTGCGTTTTTCGTCCATCAAATTTTTGTTAGGTTGTAAGGTTGCTACCACATACAAGTTTTTCCTCGTTCATTTCTGTTTGAAGAAAAAGCAAGTGAAATTTGAGAAACAGGATTCTTTTCACCCCTTTCGCTGCTCTGTAACTTGACTCCATTTCGAATCGAATGGAGTAGAAATGCGTCGGAGGGACGTCCACGAGCGCCTCTTCTGCGTGCTGTCGCAGGCGCTGCTGCGGGTCGTTTAGTTCTCAACTTCCCGCGTTGCCCGGCGTGGCCGCCGCCGACCTGGGCGGGCCGAGGCGGGCCGCTCCGCCGGCCACGCGCCGCGCGCCGCTCTGCGTCCGGTATTTTTGGCGCGCGCGGCCTTCGGCGGCGGCGGCGGCGGCGGCGGCGGCGACGCTGTGCAGGCCGCGCTCGCATAACGACGTGCGCCCCCCGCCTGCCCCGAGCCAGGCGCGCCGACAATTGTGCTCAGGAAGAGAAAATCGAAACAATGCCTACTTCAATGAATAAAATTTCTCATTTTTTGAAAACAAAATATTAATTTTCTTCTAAGATGGTACCATTTTTTTCACAAATAGTATTCACGTATTATATCTAAGTAATTTGCTTCTTTATTGAAAAGCTGCTGAATGCATAAGTTGTGAAGTTGTTAGCAAATTGAGAGTTACTTCTTAATGGCGACAGTGCTTGTTGTTTGCTAGCAAGGTGGAAGTCCTTTCCCGTTCCCGTACCCTCCCCACCCTCTTCCGACATCGATGGTTGGGCACCGGATTCACATGTCTTACAGAGGAGACTGCGCAATTCCGAACACCTTTGCAAGGCCTACACAGCTTAAATGCTGAGGCGAAAAAAAAAGTCCAATATTGCAAGAGTGTTTCGTCGGGTAGTTGGGTAAAACGTCGCTGCAACGGAGGCTTACGTCCTTCGTTCCCTATTGCCGGGGGCGGGGCGGGGCGGCGCGCATCCGTCTCTTTAGTGACCGCTCGCCCTTTCATCTGTTTTCTGCGAGTGCGCGCTGGCAGTCTTCTGTCGTTTCTATTCTTCCGTCATCCCGTGGCCGCTGCGCTGGCGCTCCGCCGGCGCTCCGCCCCGCGGGTAGCGTGGCCTTTTCCCCCTTTTCTCGGGCACGGCGGTAAGCTGAATATGTGCGGGGATTATTGGAGTGCGTCGCGCCCTCGAGGAAGTGGTTTTGCCGCTCGCCGGCCGCGCGCGCGTGGGAGAGGGCGCGGGGAGGCAGCCTCGGTTCGGTCTGCCCGTAAACGCGTTTGAGGGCCAGTGGGAACCTGCCAGACGCGCTGCCTGGCTGCGCAGACGGCGGCGCTCTCCGTGTTCGCATCTCCTGCAAATAGTTGTGTTCTCTCGTGATGCATAAGCGATACTAATACGGGAGAGAGAATACACGAAGCTACTCTCTAAGACAATGCCCAATATCTTCGTTAAGTATGATGAGCAGCTCTCGCGCATCTCTCTGTTTAATTAGTTTAACGGCCACACCTGTCTCGCTCACCTGCCTGAGTCAGATCGCTTTGCGCCGCAGATCAGACGCGTATTGCCATCATTGCAACGCTAAACGTCACGTGCAGGGAATGTGACCGGGCAGCGATAACGGAATAAACCCTCGGAACTCGCAGTAAAGGTTTTATGACTGTTATTGTATTCTGTCGATCGCTAAATTAATCATGCCCATGCAGGTTCTAAAAAGCCAAATGCTCTGAAATGGAACACACTGCCGCCGGCATGTTTAAAGAGCATGCGCGTTTGCTGCGAGGAAATGCAACTATTGCTTATTCGTTGTAGCATACGCATGAATGTCGGTTATGACACATTTCGAAAGCTGCCTTTTAACTACGTGGTTCCGCCATTAAAAAAAACGTGACAGGAAAATGCTAAACATTGAAATTATTGTCAATAAGTCAGTCTTTTCCAACTCGATTTAAAAGAATGAAGATAATAAATAAGATTTTGCTTGCAGTTTAATAACACTGGTCCAGAAATGGCACAGTGTATAACAAATTGCAACGCACTAGCATTGAAAAATGTAGGTACCAAATTCATGCGAATTGTTTGATGCTGTGTGAATTTAAAAATACATTTTCAATTATACTGTGTGGATATTGGGTAGGTAACAATGAAATAATCATCACGAGTGATATATGATGAAATCCCTCGACTCCACTGAAAATCATAGTATTTATTTAACTGCTCAATTCTCAATTTGGAGTTTCATATTTGCAGTTTCAAAATTCAATAGCAGACCAGTATTTATTTCGCTTCTATTTTGTTCTAGTTCTGTTCTAGTTCACGTTTTTTAGTACGTACAGTATTTATTATTAGTTTACGATATTTCCGAGAGGAAATAAAACTTGTAATTTTTTCGATGCTCTTTCGATAATCTACATTAAATACCGATGTGAAAAAAAATTGAATCACGAAATTATTTTATTGAATGGTTTCTTTTATATTACACCCATGCTGAGCATTGCTCCGATGTAAAGCAAGTAGGCGCAGGGAGATTTCGTTTCCGAAACGCGAAGATCGGCGGGGAGCCGAGCAGAGCTGAGTGGGGTTGTAGGGCCCCCAGCTTGTGAACGTGCCCTGGAGCTTTTTCCATTCATTACGGAGCGGAAACCGCTGGTATTATTGGGTTGCGCCTCCAAGGCGCGCACGCGCAGGGCTGAGGCCGCCCCCCCCCCGCCCGCCCCCGCCGCATCCGCTTCCGCCCCTCCGCCTCCCGGGTCGTCGATTGTGCCGCAGCGCCGTGGGCCGCTTAAATATTTAGCTTTCGACGTCCTGTACATCACGGCCTGGGCATCTGCCTGCCCCAGTACTCGCTCGTCGCCACCCCGATTAACTTGTGGCAGCCGCGTCGGCAGCCTCTTCGGGGCTGTGCATGGCAGACCATTTTACAATTCACGTCACGTTAAGTGGCGCTTGTCAGGCTTGACGCATGTTTCCGATCAATGGATTTCGAATATACGCGGGGAGGAGCGCCAAATTTATCTGCCACGGTTTAATTCCAGCAAGTCTTAATACTATGCTTTTACTCCTGGAGGACAGTGGGCCGTTTCTATTCCTGTACCAGCGCACCGACACGTAAAGATCGTGAGAAAATACTGAGGTAAGCAGTCACGAAGACAAATGAAATGTCATGATAATAAAAAAGTTGGGTGAATTTGTTTACATTTCTTAAGCACATATTTGTAAAAACAGTTTTCTATTAAAGCGATATACGAAACTTAGGAAAACGTGTGCTAGAATGTAACAATTTTAACCAACTCCAAAAGAAGTTATACAATTTGTGGTGGACATTATTTTGTCCGTTAAGGCATAACTTTCGCTTATGTTCTCTCTCGTCTGTTGTTCTTCTTTTCTCGAATTGGACGTACCCTCCGGTGGCACCGCTGCAATATAATGTTATTCTGATTATTTGGTGCAACGATATCATTATAATTAATAAAGTGAACAAATGGCGCCTAAACCATACGCTTCTTAATGTGTGTGTGTGTATATATATATATATATATATATATATATATATATATATACACACGTTTGTTCACTTTCACTTTATTGATTATAATATCGTTTTTGTGTATTTCGAAAGATCTCACTGAAATTTATGCCCTGGGAATTTAAATAGACCCTTACTACATTTTCATATTTTTCAGAAAGGGCGTTATATTTTTTCTTTGACTTTCTGCTAATAGAGATCGAAACTCGATTATAAAGAAAACGCCCTACTTTCATTAAAATCTTTTATCCAAAATTTTCGAAAACCGAAAAATGTAACTCGTTGAATCTCCCCTAAATTGTCATTATTGACGATATGTATTGTCTTTATTCAAGAGATTCCACCATTTCTAAGACTTCATTTCGTGTTCATGCTATCAAAATATTAATCGGTTTAAAGAAAATAATTTCCAAATATATAATTTGTGAAAAAAATATTTTCACGCGTCTATTCTTTCTTTTTGTGTGAATAGGACACAATATATTGAATTATTTGATGCAAGTGCTATTTTCATTTTAAACTTCGGTGTGCTTTTGTACATCCAAAGTATACACGAACTTTGTTCTTTGGTGGTTAAGGAGACGTTAATACTGAATAATATTTTTACTTTGCCATCATAGCCTCTGGAAAGTTTAAATTTAAAATGTAATTAAAAAAAGTAATCCAAATAAAACTTACATGTAATAAAATTATTTTGACTTATATTTTGTCTTTTGCAATGTGTTTATACGATTAAAATGCCATTGTTGAACCGAAGAACGTTCTTAAGTTCGATATATTTTTGCTTTAGATGTATTTTTTCATGTTTGTAAATGGGTTATACATATTTTTAGTTGCATTTTTGAGGGGGGGGGGTCGCCTCCATTTTCTGTTCTTGCGAGGGGCGCCCCAGTGCGTCCGAACGTAGGAGCCCAGCGAAGGACGGGAAGGGGAGGCGGTGCAAGTGGAAACCTGTGCAGTGACTACGTGACGAGCTGTGTGACCCTAACAATATGAATACACCCGACACCCGTCAGCATGCCTTATCATTAATGACATTAATGAAAGCATTAGTCGTACCCACAGAAATACAATAAACGCAGTTTAGTAAAGTGGAATAAGCATTTTTGGAGTGACTGTAAAACACTTTTACGTGGGGAAGCATGAAAAATACACCGTTTGTCATTGAAGTATGGAAATTTTGTATTACTCCAAGACATACGGTAAACATGAAAATAAATTCAGAGTATTGTTTTATTTGAAGTTATTTTTATAACATTTATGAAGGATGTGATCCTGTGGGTTATCGTTAAAAAGATTGAAGTACTTCTGAAGTGGATAGCGAATGATATGGCTTTATATTTTTCTGAAACGAATATTTTTGTTTTGTGAAATATTTTTTTAACATTTTCCGAATTGTGTTTCTGTCCCCAGAATCACATGTTAAATTTACATTCTGTAGATGAATATCTAAAAATGTTTCAAACTGTATTAGTAGTACAGTGCCCGAGAAGTGCGTAGAGTGTATCCTGACTGTTGGTGGAATAGTGTGTAGTGTTGTACCAAGTGTGGAAACGTTGCTCAAGAGGTGTGGGGCCGCGCCGGGCCGTGGGGCTCTGCCGTAGGTGTGCTGCGGCCTTCCGCCGACGCCCTCCCCCCCCCCGCACCACCACTCGCTCCCCACCCCCGCGCCCTGCCTCACTCCTCGCCGTTCCCCGCCATGCCACGGCTCCGTTGCCGCGCCACAAGGCTTCCCGAAAACTTGGCAGCGGCGGCGACGTGTTTGAGCGTGATGTGGTGGCCTCCTTGAACTTCAGCTGCTCAGGCGCGCGGTCGGCGGCCGGCCCGCTGGCGGGGGGACGCCACACATTCAAAATATTGTCTGCCGAAAAGGGTTGGGCTCTTATTGAAAGTTTTGTTGTGTGGAATCCGATGTAGAAAAGGATTCGTTTTTTAGGAGATCGTCGATGATTTTATTGCAAGATTGAACGATTCTTCTGCAGTTCCTCCGTTGAATGGTGTTGGCGATTGGCGCCTGCGGGCGGCGAGGCCGGTGCCTGTGGGAGCAGCGCGCGCTGCGGGCTTCGCCGCCGCTCCTCTAATATCGCTGGCCGTGTGCCAGGCTGCTTTCCCGCCCCGCCCCGCGGCCTGGGGCTGTCATGTCCTGCCTACTCCCTTTGGCACTGTCCCTAAAAGATAGCTCCAAAATAGTGCATTTCACCAAATTCACGACTGAAGGAATAGGCTTTATATTTTAGGTAGTAAACGAAGTGAAATGTTGAATGTATCGCAGAACAACAACGTATGACCGCCAACGAACGCCACGCGAGGACCGTGTGACGGGAAGCGCCCCGGAAGGCGTTTGGGAGGAGCTGCTCGCGTCTGGGCGCACAGGCTGCGGCCTCGCAATCCTCCTTTCGCTGTTCACTTTCGGGGTGACGGATTATTGCATGTTTTTAATACGAGAGTGTCGTGGTCAAGATATAAAGTCCATCGGTGGGTCCATCGCCATTGTATTTTGTGACGACTGGAGCTGTATTTGCACCGCCGACCAGTGCACGGCCAGGTGCACCCACCTCCCCTATGGCTTATCTTGGCATAGCGAGTGGCTTGTACGAAATTTTCCCCTGCATGAGCTTCTCTGTTGGGCGTATTTTGGAGAAATATCAATAAAGAGCATCGATTTATGTGGTGCTTGCTTGCTAAATTCAACGGAAGTGGTCATGTGTTGTATGTAAGTGGTTTATTTATTTTGTCCTTGTGCGTAAAAAAATAAAATGTGTAATAAATTTGACAGAGAGTTACATTCATTCAATGATTTTATTTATTAGACTACTTTCTAACCATGCACATTATAAATGTAGTGATGCGTATTATTTCCGGCGTATAAAAATTGAATTAAGTAATAATGGGATATATTGAAATTATCTTGTATAAACTAAACATGTTATGGGTTTGCGTTAACCTGTCCAGAATTATTAAATAAATGGAAACAAAATTAGCCTGAAAGATACCAGCAGTTTAGATCATAAAAAAATACAATATATTTTTGCTTGAGTTATTTTGTGACATCACTGATCTTCTAATATTTTGCACAGATTGAATTCTCCGCTCGAATTTCCCCCAAGCTCCGCGTTGACTGCGGCGGAGGCCCGAGCGGGGTCGAGTGCAGGGCGCGCTCGCCGCTCGGGCGGGGCCGCGTCGCCGCCTTACGTAAGCGCCGCCGCCGCCGCCGCCGCCGCCGCCGCCGCCGGAGCGCTGGCCTGGTAGCCGGGTTCAAGGGCGCGCCGCCGGCCTCGGGCCCCGCGCACCGCGCCAGCAGGTTGTCTGCGCGGGGCGGGGGCAAGCGTCACCTGCACTCTGCACTCCCTTCCACGCCGTGAACGATAGTTGATAGTAGTTAACTTACAGATACTATGAATGGTTGAAGGCAAATTAATTTTCAAGTTTGTGCTTTAGATTTGAACCGTAAGAAATCGTTTTGAATCTGCTCAAGCAAGATTGCAGCAAAATATTATGTATTTAAAAACGTGCCTATAGTTGTGATACATATATTCATTTTTTATTTCAGAAATATATATTTCAAATTAATTTTCTAGAGCGTATGCTGCGCGAAAAATAGATATTTCGCGAATTAGCAAATTTTATATGGTCTCCCTACTTCGCCGAAATATTTGTATGCATATTAAATCGAAAATATGCATCGACCAGCCCTTCCTGATAGCGCCGTTCGTCGGTGGGGAAAAAGAGATGCGCCTCGATGCTGTACTCTTCGTCACAGGTATCCATTCTTTGCGGCCCGCCGGTTTTTAATTTAATGACCCGTCGACCCGCGCGACTCATCGCCGCAATCTCCGCCACAGGCCTCCCTCCCTCCCCCTCCCCCTCTCTCCACCTCTGTCTTTGTCTATGCGCTTTTATTTTTTATCGCGCCGATGTAATTTTGCGGGCCGAGGCAGCAGAGGCGCGCCGCCAGAAGCCGGCGCTCCCGCTGTAGGCGCATGCACGCACGCGCACGCGTGTGTGCGCTCGATAACGAAATTGCGGCGCGTGCGCCCGCACACGCTGGCGCACGTGTCGCAGCCCTTGCGCGGCCAAGAATAATTTGCCCCTTGTTTATTGTAATTCGAGCGCCATGTTCCGGCCAGGGGGCGAGCGCGCAATTAAAATTTGTAACTAACTAGTTATTACCGGCGTCGCCTGCGCACGCGGGCCACGCGGGTCGTCTCTCTCCGCCTCCCTCCCCGCGCGCGCGTTTATAAATTGGACCCGAAAGGGGGATACTTTTGCTGAGCGCTCTCTGGAGCTGACTTGCGGCGCCGCCGCTGCCACGTCGCTCGCCCGCTCTCGGCGTCGCGTTCTTTGACGGCAGCAGATGGGGGGACGCGGATTTCATTACGTCGCTTCGAGTGCGGGTTGTGGGTTCAAATCTCTGCGAGCGATGTTTCCATATTATTTTGTCGTGGTAGGCAATAATACAACACCGTAGACACTAGTGCCATTTCACGTGCGAAAAAACAACACCAAAGTGTTCCTCATCTTTTGCAGTCGTTAATTCCTTTCCCTGAGAAGCCTATATTCCCATGGAACTGTTCTTTTGTAATTTTCCGATTTCGTCGCAGCCTGTGTGGCTGTGGATTATTGTGCGCCTCTCCAAGACGGAAGCTACACTCTGGGAGTAACTTGCGAACTGCGAGGGTACTTCTGTTCTGACGGCCGGTGGGGAGATCGGTTCTGAGGGCCGCGCGCAATAAAGAACTCTCGTTTTATACACCGCGATCTAGACAATTCACAAATTGGCGTTGTTGTTTTTTGGTCGAATTGTATGTGTGTGTCGGGGGGGAGGGGGGGGGGCAAAACCTACAAATATTTTTATGGAACGTAAGAAACATTTGTTCATGTAATTCTGGAGAAGACAGTCATCATCAGACAGTTTTCATCTGAAATGAATCGCCTCCAAAAAATTGAAGGCAGCGAAGTGTGCCATTAGACTAGTTATTAAATCATCATTCCGGAATAAATAAGGAATCCCATAGTATGTCTCTGTAGTAACTTTTGCACTGTGAACTAATCAGTGAAACTTGAATGCCTGGGGATAATGCGATAACGCACATATGAGGCTAAGGCCCGCACTAGACCAGCGTGCTGGGAGGCAAAGAAAAGCGTTGTTGTGTTAGCATTTGAATGGAGATCAACAGTCAGCGGTTTTTTCTTCTTGATTCTACGGGTCTAATGTATTGTTTAACTCTTCATTTCATAATTGCCGAGGGCCGTCAAACCCGTTTTCACATTGGCAGCATTCGTAGAGAAGGAAGACTTAAACGAGCTTCCCTGCGGGTGATCCAAGCTGAGAGGTGTCAGCTTGTCGCATACGAGCCGGTCTCGTGCGCATGGCAATTCAGGGGGAAGGAGTTGGTTGACAAGTACTTCGCTTCGGCAGAAGATAAGAGTACCGACAAGCAAGATTATGGCGATAAGGATTCGTTGAATCTTTCTTCAAATCCACAAATGAGTGCAGGAATCTTGATGGTGTACGAGATGTAAGTGTATATACTACGAGTACTTCTGTCGTTCTAAGAAATGTCTGTCAATTAACTTTAATGCCTTATTTGATGTATCAGCAAATAGTTCAATACATTTCTCGTACTTCGCACTTATTCTGCTAACTTCTAAAGTGTGTTCATAAAACTGACATCGTTGTCCCAGAAAAAAACATAGTTTGACATTAATGGTGATTACAGGGCATTAAGGGTGATTTACAGAGATTAATTTCCTGTATTGCATAGAAATTGAAAATACTAGGTTTTATAATATACGTATTTCTGTATTCCTTTTGTTCATTGCCTCGTTGTAATACCATAGAGATCTTGCCTTGAAATCGCCCATAAAATTGTGTGCCTATTAAAAGCGCTTAGCGAGCATTGGTAATGTTTCTGTGTACAATATTACAAAGTAGAGGTTTATTTGTCAAGAGGGTAATGCGCGTAGTGCCTCTCTTTCGTGGGAGCGGCGCGGCGCCTGCAAAATTCCCTGCCCTATCTTTACGCGCGGATTTGAATGAAGATATGTTTAAGTACTGTAACTCGTTTAAGAGTCCCGGAACCGTTTTATCCCCCTGGTGTAATCTAATGTAATCCCCGTTAATCGGCTCTAACCGTTATCCGCCGTGCCATCTTTCGACGTGACCTGCCAATTCGATTTGGGTGCTTTAGTGGCGGCGCCGCCGCCTCCGCCGCCTGATCCAGAGACGCCGCCCGCGAGTTTTACGCAGCCCATAAAAGTGGCCGAGGCGGCTCTCGCGGCGCAGAATGGAAATATTCAATCTGGCGACGGAACCGCGGGAGCGGCTGTGGGCTTCGCGCCCGGTGCGGGGCGGGGTCGCCGCGGTCGAGGCGGCAGGGCGCCGCCCGATGTACCTGCCATGGAGCCACGGAGGAGGCTCCAACCCCATTCCCCGAGTTGGAATGCCGCTTCGATCGCTCAAGCGAATATGCTCCACTAGGATTGTTAGATATGTGAAACGCTCGCAATTCAGTTTGCACGTATCGGGTTTACTGGGAGCATACTCGAGCGGCACCTTACGAAGTTTACTTCAGAAAATTGTCTTTTAGGGTGAAATTAGAGACTTTCGGAGGGAGAAAGCCATGAAGGGACACCGAGGCAAAGTAAAGCCATTTTACTTACATTTGATGGAGAAATTTGTTCCAAGAATAAATGGTGTCATGATTACTTCATTTCATTCATTCCGATTTCCAGCTGCTGCATTCTTACGAAATAAAGAAAATATAACTCGTATGGAGGTATTACACAGAGTTTTCGTAATTTGTTAGGTCAAGATTGAATGGTTCAAAAAGATATAAGAACGCAATGTATTTGCGCCCACAGGTAATACATCTTCGTTTTGTTCACATTTTAATTGGCTCTGCTATTCCGTCATGTCGTGACGTGTTATATTAGGCATGCAGCGTTATTGCAGTGCATGCGTGTCGCTATATCCGTAAATTGAGCAAAATCGCATTACAGCTTGAACTAGTGAGTTCTTATAGTGATCGCACAGCTAGTCACTTTGGGAAATAATCTTCTGCTTTCGGCCATACCCGTCGATATGCGCTTCGTTTTCGTAACGTTTTTATTCCTTTGTATTGTTTTGTCTTTCGGTGACTTCGTAAAAAGTGTAACCAACGTAATCTGACGCCAGGTTCTGGTTGTCAGTTTTCTTTTTGTCACACGAAGCGCGGATTCAATTGACCATTCATGTTTGATTTCGTAGAATTAATTACATTATTAGTAAGAGTTTCTTGCTCACTTAAAATTAATAGATGCTAAGCGAATAATCTCACATAAGCAATTTGATATGTCAATAGTGTTTTTAGTTTAGAAAATAAAATTGGAAAATTGTTACTGGAAGTGGTATGTGATTACGGAACGAGTTCATGCCATAAAAATCACTATTTCAGATTTTTTAGTGCATCTTAGCTTACTATCAGTGTAATCAGTATTTGCGAAGAGTAACGCGTTCCATCAATTCTTTGTGACAATGACTCGCTGAGATTTCGGTTTCTCAAGTATTTCGCTTTTCGTGCTATAAATTAGGTTTTCTTGCCGTGTGAAAAATCTCAACAATAGCGAATTATGTAACTACATTTTAATTGATAAAATTCGTGTTCCATGCCGTCCAGAGAAAAAATTAGGAAATGGATCGGGAACATTCAGGCAAATTGATTATTTTATAGTTGGAATAACTCAAATTATCTCAGTTCTTCGGTCTTGTAATTGAAACGAACTTTTCGGAGCAACTTCCTTACGATACATTGAATTCAAATTGAGAAACATATTCTGAAGTGTTGGTTATTAGGCATCTGCTGACCACTAATAGCATACTTCAAACAGACTCTGAAAACGGTGATTGGTTAAACGCCAGAAATGACCTTTTGCCGTGGTGTCCCTCTCGATCTTCTTTCGCCCATTGTTTTATTATTATGGCGCGTTTCATGGCAGTTCATTCGTTTTTGAACGAGATATTTCCGAAACGTTTTTCGAATAAAAAAAGGTTTTTTTTTTTGGAATAGTGTTTAACATAAAGAAACTTACGACGCTGAAGACGTTATTATCGTACGAGTCGTACGCATTTGATCGTATTAAACGACTTGTAACACCGAGTTGAAATGTAGCGCTCACGCGAGTTTCAGTTCCGTCATGCATTTGCTGCAAGTACTGGCCGCAGTATTTGTATTAGCATCATATTTATTAGTCAATTAGTTTAATTAGGGTTTACTAATTTAGTAATTTTCTTGGGAATGAATATGTGTAAGTTATTTGTTACGAATGTGGTTAAATAGTTTTTAAGATGTCATACTTGATTATTTTTTACTGGTTTCGCTCGTTTCTTGTACCTCACCAATTCTATAAGATGTTTCTGAATTATTTATTTATTTAAAACCATGTATGAATCACTTCACCTGGGTGACCATGTCGGCAGTGTTTGTTACAAGTGTGTCTGATTGGATACAATATTATGAAAAAAACTTTCTTGGAATGATGGGATTCCAAGACCAAAAAACAATAAAATGAAGCATTTCGTGTTAATGAGATATGAACGCTTTCCGCTGAGAAAATGCAGCAGGATGAGAAGTAGAGCAAATGGAGTTTTAAAAATACATTCCATTCTTGTAGGCGAGTGAATGCTGATATCTGGAAAAAGAAGGAAATGAATTGAAGAGCCTATTTTCAAAGTCTCTTATCTCCAGTTCAGTTTGTTTTCTATTTTTACATATCTATGTATTCTTAAGGCGCCTCTCCATCATGTTGCTAAATATTATGGTCAAAGATTGTTTCTGCTTTGTGAAATAAAATGCGAAAACCGTTGAATTCTCTCTTGAAATACAAGTCTGAAATAAGAATACTTTTCCTGAAAAAATATACTTCTTGGAGATGCATTACTTTGGAAGTAAGGTGTCTAATTGTAGGAGAAAGTGTTTCTCCTACATGGAGTTTGGAGTTTCTCAACTTTAATTCTCAAACAATTGAATGAGCCGGTATGTTCTTTTTGGATTCCCCCTACTTTCTTAAACCGAAAGATTGATTTTTTAATTTAGGAAAGATAAGGAAATATGAAACTCTCCCCACTACAGGCATGCAATGGAGTGGCATATTGGTCCTCAAATGTTGGAAGTGCACTTGGTATTTGTAGTTTTAGTTATTTAAGAAATTAAATACCACTAATATGTGGTGGCTTGACATTTACTGTGGCACCGAATCATTTATGGTTTTAATTAATATCGCAACTTTTCTTTGAAACACAGAAGTCAGAATTGGTTTCACTGATCTTTCTCCTTTTCTCTGAGCTAGGCCGTTGGGGATGGCGACTTAAGCCTTTGGTTATGTTAATTTTGACTATCTTAATTTTTAGACGATCTGAGCACAATTTGTATTGAAAGGAAGATCGTTGGTTACTTGACGTAAATTACTTGGTAATTGCATTGGTACATTGATATGTTCCTGTGCCATTGGTGTTATTTGTGTTGGCGGTGCGTGTGGGTGGTGCGGGGCGCGGGGGAGGGGAGGGGCAGCGCACAGGTCGGCGCGGCGGAAGGGCGGACAGATGGTGCGGCGCAACAGGTCAGGAGGGGGGGGGGCGTCCGCTGGACCGGGTCGCGTGGAGGAGGCGAGTGTCCCGTGCGCTTGCGGGTGCATAAGGTGGGCCTCGCGGAGGTTCGTCACGCTGTTAATTTGCCCGGTCGAATGAGGACGCCGAACGTCTTATTTTGGCATTTACGTGATTGGGGGGCTTGGACATTTTTCACTTCATTTGTGAGGGCGGTAATGACTCTTCGGCGTTCCCAATGTGTGGCATTAGAGATAGATACTGGAGTTTTTCGTAATAGGTAACAAACTATAAATACTGAAGTTTTAGCATTCGCAGTAATATTACTGCAGGTTTGGCATTCGCGCACATTTGTGTTAATAAAGATGTGCAAAAGATTCTACTTTCTACAAGCAACGTCTTCTGATAAACACAACAGCGACGGGACGTAGGAGCTCGTGTATAAGTATTGGGAGAAAAATCGCAAGGAAAGGATTGAGGAAATTCAGCCATGAATAGGGAAGTTTTGAAAATGACTTGCCATTAACACTAGTATATCTTCTGCCTGAGAATAAATATAAGAAACAACTTTGCAGAATTCCGAGAATTTGAAAAGTTATACGTTATATTAAACGAATAGTCCATTTACTTTATTTATGTTTATTAATGTATTGTAATTTATTTTTCTATATTATAATTTATCAAATTACTTCAATTTATTTTATCGACTATCTTTTTCTGGGCCTTCCAGAATACTCCGTCACCCTCGTACGTTGACTCTCAAAATTGTTGTTTAATTTCCCCCCGGGCGTAGGAATTTGTTAGTCGATAAGAACGCTATGTCGTGATGTATCTCGTGTCGCTTCTTGATGTAGTAGCTGTAGGTGGGGCGTTGCTCTATAGAGCTGTTCCAGTTCCGCCCGTCTGAGCGTAAATCTTATCAGCGAGGTCCCAGCGACCCCGGGCGCATAGCGCGCGATCGTCGTGTGCAAGAGGGCGCTGCGGCGTGGGAGTCGACGCGCCCTTCCCTCCTCCCTGTCATTCATCTGCCCCGTTCTTCGCCCTCTTCAAGCGCGTCCCTTTTCCCCCTGCTGTTCCGAAGCGAAGAGGGGCGCGGCGCGGCGCGGCGCGGCGCCACGCGATGCGGGTCGCCAAACTTCGTTCAACTCGGCGCCGTGACCGGCATGTGCGCCGCCTCCACGCTACCACTAAATCTTCGCCCGTTTTTCTCTTTGTGTCCCCGCCGCCCGCACCGAGAGCCTGGTCTTTTTCCCGTCGGATCGCAAACTTTTGCTCTGCGACGCGAAAGTGAAAAGATACTCGCCTCACCCATAAAGTCTCTTTTTCTAACAGCTTTCGTTCGTATTTACCGTGTCCTTTTTTGGTGCTTGTCCAAAGTTTGTGGGTGATTTGAGGCGGGTATCTAATCCTTCCTTTCCTCACGACGTGTTTCGTGTTATAATGTTGTACGGTTTATGAATATGATTCCGAGAATGGGATAAAATGTGAGAGAACCATAATACCTACAAGGTAACGAAATTTCTCTCCCGGTTCCTTATTTACTCAGGATCTCGGAAAATTTAAGCGTGTTGATGAACGTTTTACTTTTACAGTTGACGAAATGTATTATATCAGTGCAAATGAATTCCATTACGCCTGATATCAATTGCAGCCTGTAATTCAATTACAATGTTTCTAAATCTGATAGAACTGTCGTATACTATCGTACACTTTTGTACTTTCAATTTTTGTTTCGAAATTTGACGTGCCGAATGCCGGAGAAGTATAATCTGCGGATGTATTTCTGGAGCTCCAGATGACACACCTCTCTTATTCACAATACACACTTGAATTATGAAGAAAAAATGCCATCGTCCGTGGAAGGGAATATTTAGAAATTTTGAAGTTCAGATTCTGTGTAATAGAAACAATTTTCGTCGGTAGCCGAATTTGCTGCGGATTCGACCCTATGGTATTTTTGACGAAATTACTACTATTCCCTGCCCCTGTTGCACTGCGTGCGCCACTAACGAAAAAGCTCAAAACGCGCGGATACTAAAGCTATATATTTGAACAAGTGGTAATGATTCGGAACGTTTTCAAATACTGCAAAGGAATTTCATATAATTTCTACTACAATCTTTAATAGTGCATTTCCGGAAATGTGGATTATTAAATGCGGAAGTACTCGACTGACTTTGACTCGGGCCTTTGCAATGAAGCTGGGTGAATCGGTTTCAAAAAATTGAGTCACTCTCTCATTGTTGCGTCACCGTCTTGAAGATAGGTCCGTTTTTGTGAGCACGTGCTGACTCCGTTAGCTACCTGGCTTGCAGATTTTGTGACATATAGTTAAGAATAATTTGCTGTTGTGGAGCGTGCTCGGATGCTGTCGGAGTCTTTGGAAATCGTGAGGGAAAGGAGTGCGCATTGCCTCGTCTAAGGGTGGGGGGGAGCGAATCGCGCGGGCCGGCCGAGGCCCGTTGTTTAAGAGCACCTTTGGCATCCTCGTGGGGCTGATCGGGGGAAACCAATGAAACGAGCGATGGCATTCTGACGAAGGAATTTCTCATCCAGGTAGACCCTCGTCCGCCCCGCCAGTGGCAGATGCAAAATGGCGATTTCACGCGATGTGGCCGCTGGGCGCAGGCCGGGAGATCCGCGCGCGGCTCGCGCTGGCGACTGCCCAGATGGGCCGGGGTGCGCGGGCTGGGAGAGCGCCCCGCGTCGCCATCCACATCCAGTCGGTGTTGTGACGTCGGTTGTTCAGTTGAAAAGCAACAATTCTGTTCTCATCTCGGAATTTGCTTTAAGAAAGAATGTGTTTCTTATGATCCGTGATTTAGGGACTTCTTACTTCTGAGTTTTCATACGTTTCTTTGGAAACAGATTTCCTAACCGATCGACATTATTTTTCACTAATGACCTTCGGGCTCTTTTACATCCAGTCGATCAATACAGATCACTCTATTAATTCGAATTCCATACGCTTACATATCGCAACAAATAATTGCATAATAAATATTAGAAAATAAAGTGACAGCACAGAAATGCTAAACCATTATATGTTTTCTGTTGCATGTCAAAACGGAATTCAACGACTCAAATGCCCGTAAGTAATTATGTAATTTATAGTGATGAGTAATACTGATACGGTATCATTAGGACACTCGTTAATTTGATTGATTTGTTTTTCTTGATAATATAATGAATCTCCCGAATTTAGTGTCTTGAGCTCCGTAACTGAAGATAATATTCGTCGCGGCTCTCAGCTGGCCAGTCTCCCTCCCATGCAATGCTACAGGCAGCATGCTGTGCGAGACACGAAACTGCAGCTTTGGCTATTAGCAGATGACACGCAAGGAAACATAAATTACTCTGAACTCGAAAAAATATTCATCCAACAATTGTTTAATATATATTTACCGTTAAGTCGCCAGCAAGCAGTATGGCTCAGTAAGTACTCTTCTTTGTTTCTGCGTAAGAAGTTTTTCGCGTATGGCGCAAAAAATTCGGCGATCGGCACTCTTCATTCATTTGTCTGTACGGAGGGAGAGGGGGCATTTTTAGCGATCGGACGGCACGCGCAGTGTGAGGGTTGTTTTAGGAAGCGATTTTGCTGCTATTGTGATACTCGCCCACCCTCTGAACTCTGTGTGTGTGTGAGACGAAGTAGGGCGTGCACGAGCCGCCCAGCATTCCATGGGCGGCGTCTGGTGTCGGTGTCCCGGGGTCGAGGCGGCGAGGTGCGTCCTCGGAACAAAAGACTCGCCATTGTTCCGGCTGCCTGCGCTCCGTGATTCCATTTGCTCGCACCGCCCGTGAAATTACATCGCTCCTTCGCCCCGCCCCCCTCCCTGCCTCAACGTTCACCCATCGGCTCGCGCTTTTCCGAATCTCTGCTGAGCCAAAGCCAAGGGAGATTTCCTCAACTGTTTGGAATTACGCACAGAGTGCAGTCTAGCGGATGCTTCAGTGGCAACAACCCACTGCACACATGTGGTATAAAAATGCGTCGTCGCCAGACTGTGAAAAGTGACATTGTGTGAATACATGGAATTGATTGATATTGTTTTTTAAGTACTATTTCGTCTAAGTATCTTTTAAGAATGCTTATGTGCTTTGTACTCATGAAACTGCTTTCGAAACTTCTTTGTACCCATAAAGCAGAATGCAATTGGAAAGTAAGTCGATTTTATTTATTTACTTCAAGTCAAAAACAGTGTAACGAAGGGAAGAAGTGCAATCTTTGCGCGGTTTCTTAAACTCTGAGATCTCTATCCGAAGATGGATAAACTTAATATCAAAATAAATTTTAAGTTGGATTATGACTATGTGTGCAAACGAGCATTTTTAGCAAAAATTAATAAGAAAATGTTAGCCCCCGTAGAATAAAATCTATTTTCAAATGCTAATCGGTTTGGGCTCTTATTCCTTACCGCGCCCTTTGCGAAGGAATCGATTTTTCTGCCGCGAGAACACGGTAGCTTTAATTTGAATTGCTATATTTTCCGATGAACTCCAGAAAACTTGCACAGATAGTGAAGGTACATTAATAGCCAAAAGCAAAATGAAAAGCGGTCTTAGTTTGCTTAAAAGATCACTGAAACAGGACGAAAATCTAATCGTGATACGTGTCATTGATTTAGAAGCTGAGGTTTTAGAACTAGACAGTTTAATGGTGACTAATATATCATTGTTAAAGCCAATATTATTTTCCTATTTCGTGCTCAGTATAGTCTGTAATTGTGTAGAAACAGTTATGCAGCAGAAAAGATTTTACTTGGTACCTAAACTTGTACATCGAATTTTACTTTTTCTTATACGTACATGTATATGGAGTAATAAACGTAATTTAGGGAAAATTAGGTAATGCTGCGGAAAATCGATTTCGAGAATTCAACGGAAATTGTCTCTCCGTCTGTGACCGCCGCTAGCATCTAAACCATACGTACGACGCCTTTCAAAATGGATATTCCCTGGCTGATCTGGCTCAACTGGAGGCGCTACGCTTTTGAATAACTTCCTTCAAAATTTGGAGGTGGCCTAGGTGTATGCTCTTTTTTTTTCGAAAGCTACTCCAAATCTTTTAAGAATAGAGTAAAATACACTTATGGCATAGCTTCGATTTCACAGATAACTCTGGATTTTCGAAAATTTCAAAAGTTTGAATTTTTTTGCGTCGTCTTTCTACATCAACAAAATTGAAGATATTTTCCTTCAAGTAACATTTGTTTTCCATATTTAGTCATTATTATTTCTTTAAGGACATTTTCATTTTTTTTATAAATTTTATTAGTTTTCGCGCAATATTGTGTGCAATATTAAAAAATAACAAAAACAAGAATTTACTAAAAACAGCTACAAATTTTATCTTGAAACTTTTGTTTTGGATAGTGTTAAAAGTACCTTATAAGATGGCATAAACGCCGTGTTACTTTATTGTTCTGTTGTTTTTTAAATAACAAAATGTATTTTTTGACTTGTTTTTCACTTCGTTAATATTTACATCAGTGGCAATTTGTTCACTTTATTGTATTTATGAGTACATGTACTTTAAATGATGACACAATGTTTCTCTAAAACTCCACAGTTTTCTGTTAAAATGAGGTTAAAATTCCACACTTTCATATACGTTCAAAAGCCATTTACTCAAAAACGGTTCCACTTTTTTCTTCAAGCTCTTCCAACGGATAGTGCTAATTGCATTGTTCAATATTAAAGTTCTTTTGGGGTATTCTTTTGTTTTTTGAAAAATTCCACAAATGCAATTTTTTAAAAATATTTCTCACGGCGTTGATAAGCACATTTTAAGCAATTTGTCAACACTATTTCATTTGTGATTTAAAGTACTTCAAATGAGTTCCTGTGAAAAAGAGATTCAAATTTCCCATTTTCGGAAACACAATTTATTTTCTTAAAAACGACTCCAATTTATTGTCAGTGCAAATTTCCAAATATGGTGAGCTTATTCTCTTCTTTAATACCCTTCGGTTATACGAGAACTATTCGACAACCGAAAAATTGAGAAACTGTCAAAAACAAAGCGTCATTTGTGCGGCGATAGATTGCATCTGGCATGAGTATGTGGGAAGTCCAAAAAGTTAGCCGAGACCAAAAAATAATTAGTATGAGATTATTAGTAGTATGTTAATTAGTATGAGCAAGTTTGTGCCGTTCTCTAGCACCACCAAATATTATCTGGTAGTGCGTGGTAAAATAACGTATGGGTCTTTTATGACTTTTTGCAGTTTTGTGTTAATTCTGAGTGATATATAGGTGTGTTGATTTTCAAAATATTATAGGTCCCGTGTGCTATTGTAAGTACGTGTTATGTAGAAATCTATTGTAATCTTATCACCACCGCGTGTTTATATTCCATCGCTTGTGTGTATGTTATTTAATATTTTACTACTCTGAACTAGCATTATAACTGATTGTACTTTTGTAATTGTTCAGTATTTTCGAGAACAAACATTCACTATACAAGTCTGAAGTGCGTCGACGCTATATGAACCTGGTAATACAGAGTTGTTTCGAAAATGTGTAACATGAATATGACCAATAACGATGTTTTTTTTGTAGAATAATGTTACAGGGAGAAGCACTGTGTCAAGTTTATTAGTGAATCAGATTTCCTTTTTCGCGTTCGCGCAGTGAAATTATGGAAGCAGAACGAAGCGGTCAGTACTTTGGAAATGCAGCTTTAAAAATGATTTCGAACTGGAAAAATAAATAATCAATTAGCTTCCAGAAACATTTTAAATGTTTTGTGCGTTTTATTTTGATTTTGTGTTCGCTAAATTTTAACAGTAAGCATTAACAGCATTTTCCCCGAGTTCATGGCGTTTATGGATAAACTGTACGCAATTTGAATATCAGTATGTACCGTTTTCAACTCATATGAGACAGGTGATTATTTTTATAATTCACAATTATTATTCCTGACATAAGTTGTAGGACTTCTAAGAAAAACGGAGGTGATTGAATGAAAATTGTGAATTATAATTTGCATTTCGTTTCGAATTGGTGAAAGTTCGAAAGCCAATTCTGTGTGTCAGTTTTGTTCGGCCGACTCAAAATTCGTGCTCAGAACCGAAAAGCGGGTTAATGCACTGTAGAACAGATTCACGCGGGCGCAGTTTCTTTGTGTTGTGGGCAGCGGGCGCTTGCTGCGCGGGGATCGTCTGCGCTTCGATCGATCGCAATAACGAAATCGCCTTGTTTGGCGCGCGGGGGCGGGGGCGGGGCCCGGGCCGAAGGGTCGCCACGCTGCCGACCTCGCCCCCGCCCCCGCGTTCTCACTGCGTTCCGGAACACGAGTAGCTGCCTAATGGGAGAGCGTCCGAACAATCAGGTGAAATAATCCCCCTAACTAACCGGAGCTTTCTCTAAAAGCACGCATCAATACCACTTAATTACATTAGACTCCCCTCCGCCCCTCTTGTGTCGCGGTTGCGGCTGCAGCAGTAGCGAGATGAGGAGGGCGCGGGGGAGGCGCCGGTGGAGGCCGTGCATCAGGCGCCGCTCGATCGGCTCTCGCGGCTCGGATTGCGGGCAGCGGCGCACCGCAGGGGGCACCCCCCCTCCCCCCGCCCCTGTTCCTCACTTGATAAACACTCCTATGTTCTCGAGGTACGGGAAACTTAAACATGCCAGAGGTCAGATAAAGATGAATTGTATAGTTCCTTTCATGCGAATATTCGCAACAATATTTTGAAGCAATGTTCACATATTAGTGATTAGTATGCCCCATTATTACTGTATCACTATTGGCAGCATTTGATTCGACTTGAGAATCGCGTCCTCCTTGAGGCAGGAAATGATGAAAACCAATTTATGAACATCGATAATACCTTAAATGTTGATCGATACATTTTTACATTAACCATTTTCATGTTTGTGCGTATTCGCCATTCCTACGAATAAAATAATGTAATTCAAAATTAAGGAAATCATCGAGATAAATATATCTAAAAATCGGAGAACTGTGTAGGCTATTTCATGAAGAGCGTAATTATAGAGCACCGTCTGCTGTAGAGACACACAAGATCAATTTCACCGAGAAAGTCGATGTAACTGAGGAATGGATTTATTTCTACAACTTAGAAAGAAAAACTCTAAAACTATGCCTATGTCCATACATAAACTATCTTGTATCTTTATGAGAATTGCTGCACTGGTTAACCTTTCACTAAACTGCTGTAAAAAATAAAGATCGACAACAAAGAATTATCAAAATCTAGAAGTATTGTTTAAAATGCATCTAATCACGCACGGGTTAACTAGATCTTGTGTAAGAATATTATGTGAGAAACAAATACTACGACAGGAAGAACATGAAATCTTGAATATGTATTTGGCGAGACAATATAAAATATTTCATATAAATTTAGATCATTGGTCGCGAATTCTTCCTGATATAAAACAATAACACGTGGGTACGTTTACAAAATGGGGTGGTGAGCCAACGTTGACAGAATCCATGAGCAGGAAGGTTGCCATTTCCAAGTCTCAGATTGCGATGTCCCACTTAGGGCTGTTTAAAGATTCGTCGAGATAAAAGAGGAGTTCAATTCGCTGTAGAGCTGGAGAGATGTCGCTGAGAAAGTTTCAAACAGCGAGGAAATATTTTGCAATACAAAAGCTTGGATAGAATTATTTTGTGATACAAATGTTTTCATGAACGAGTGCATCGCATTATCCGCATTATTAGCCATGTGCAATATAAAGGAAATGCTAGGTCTTTCTGTGTACATTGGAAGTGCAAATTGCTTCATATTTCGTTAGTGTCCATGTTTTTCTTTTCTTTCTATGAGATTACTCCATCTCGTCAAAGAAAACTAATGAATATTTCCTTTCTACTGCTGTCTGTTGGCAAATGTAAATGCAGCTCTTGTAGAAGTAGCGGGGTGGCCTGGCCTTGTGTGGCGGCGACGCGGTGGCACCCCGCCCCCGCCCCCCGTCCC
>BOPP01000312.1:670632-728248 GCA_017312745.1 Gryllus bimaculatus
CCGTCCCCCCCGCCCCCGCGTGCGCGTCTCGGCCGCCGCCGCCGCCGCCGCCACCGCCGCACCGCGTAATTACTCTGGCGCGACGGCGGCGGGAGGGGGCGACAGCTGAGCAGGTGGCGTGGGTGCGTTGATCGATAGCTGATAGCGCGGGGCGGCGACGGCCCTTTTGCGTGCCAAGCGGGGACCCGCCACCGCCCCCTCATGAGCCAGACGGACTCTCCATGTGGAGACTTTCGACCGCAGAAATGACACTTCGTCGTTTGCAGGAACCTAGTGGACCGATTCAAGAGTATCCGGAAACAACAATCGACAACTGTTGGAAATGTATTTTAAAAATCCCATATTATGTGCGCGACTTGAGAGTTGCAAACGTTGTTCTGGACGTAAGAGACTCTTATAAACGTAATGCGTATTATCTATGCTACACTTAAAAGGCCCATATTAAGTCAATATGCGTGTTTCCAAATGCACTTCAACACACATTACCTCGTGAGAGCAGTCTCTTTTTTTCCGTTGTGTAAGAATATCGAATATGTTTCCGCCAGATGCTCTGGCTGATGTTTCCTGCTGCAGTTGGCGCCCACGAGCCGGTCCACGCGACGCGGCTCCGGATGGGGATGTTTGTGCGCTGGAGGTGGCGCGCCCCGCCCCGCCCCGCCCCTGCCCCGTTGGCACGCGCGCTGGGCCTCTGCCACTACGCACAAGTACAACACACGATGAATGAAATGCCCTCCTTCCCACCGGAATTCGTCTTCTTGAAAGTAGATTTCCTACGATATGTAACAAAGATTTAACGTGTACATCTTACTTGCAATTAAAACAAAACCTACATTTTGTTCTTTGCACGTTTTAATCGTAAATTTCTAAACACAATAATTTATGATTCCTGAAACTTATATGTTTATTGTAAGGGTAGGATATGGAATTTACACTTTTGTCTGTGACTTTGAATCTGACGTGGGCAGTTCAAATGTGATTGAACGTACATCGTCAGGGACGTGTGAATGTTAGAGAACAAAGAAACTATCAGAGTATACAATGATTTGTTAATGTGCAGGAAATTGTTGCGAATTGACTTTTTAATGCACATTAACTTAAGAGTTGGTATAAATGCTAGACGCAATGATAAAGTTTTAATGGTTTTACCCCCGTATTAAAGTAAAAGTAAAGAATGATTCACTTTTGTTTAGAAAATAAAATTTACACTAGTGACTCTAACATGACGTAAATCGAAGATTGCCGAATAGCATAATGTACAAGCGCTTTACAATGTTAATCTTCGTTGCATATTTTACTTTGTCGTATACATACGTTAAGTTGCAAGAGAATGAATTTTGAAACAACTTTATCATGACCTCGCTGTTATTTGCCATTCTGCGAAAAACCGGCGAGCTCGTCGGTTTACCGCCACTGCCCCACGAGTGTCTGAATGTGCGGTGATGTAGTTGTTCGTGTGGACGCGAGCGAAAGGGGTAGCGTCAACGCCCCGCGCCGCGTCGAACAAGGGGTTGTGTTGTGGCGCCGGCGCGTCCAGTCTGTTGCACGAGCCAAGCAGGTCTTTCGCAGCTTTCGGGTACAGTGAGATAAGTGATACGAAACGAGGCAGTATGTCATTCCGGATGTCTAGTTTGTCATCATTCATATTTATTCGTTGCAATGCATGAGAAATATTGCAGAAAATACGACTTTAAAAAGTTGATGGGAGTGTCGTTGAATGGTTTGAAATCCGAACGTTCTTCCTTGAGTAAGCAATGAATTCGGCGCCGGACGAGACGGTATGCGGGGTCGTTTGTTGGTTGCGATGAAGGCGCGCGGCGCGTTGGCGCGAGCGAGAGCCGGCTGCTGGCAGGCCTTGGCAAGGCTGCCGCCCACGCCTCTCCCCGCCCCGCCCCCCGCCGCGCTGGGCGCGCCGCCGGCCGCTTCCTCTCTGCCAGGGCTTTCCAAACTCGCCTCCAGGAGCCACGCACGGCCGCTTAAATAGGCTAGCTGCTCTGGGAGTATGAAGTGACCAAATGTCTGGGTTGACAGATGTTTTCCATTATTAATTACGATTGAATCGCTTACTGAAATTGTGTGTTTCATTATGAGTTTTTTAACACCTTATATGTAATGTGTAATCGCTCTGCAACCACTGCAGTCGTTCATAGTTGTTTCAGTGGCGAACATTCATGACTTCGTTTGCTTGGAGACGGAGGTTTTTCTTACTTAAGAGTAGAAGCCAAGCCTCTGTTGTGTTCTTGTGTTGGCTGCGCGTGGAGCCCCCTGGCGGGCGCAGTGCCCGTGCGCTGCGCGTCGAGCCCCCTCTGCCCGTCCGAGCGGCTGCCGGCGGCGGCCACGCCCTGCTGCTGCCCGCTCCCTGCTGCTGCGTCGAATTAGGCGCCGCGCCGCCCAGATCCTCTCTTCGTGGAAGAGGCGAGCTGCTGGAAGCCCCGCCAAGAACGAATCCGCGGACACCTGAGAGACTGCGCTGTTTCCGGGACTGGGACGCGACGTGTTCTCTTTGCTCGTAGCAGGGGAGGAGGCCCCGCGTGTCCGTCACGTGTTTGGTCGCGTCGCGCCCCGCGCCGCCCCTTATGCTAATGAAGGCGTCCGTCACAACGGGGGGCGTGGACGCCCGCGCCGCTGCCACTGGCATAATAGTACCTCCCGGATGGAACGGCAAAAGGATCGGTGCTGAATGCTCGCACTTGCTCAGCATGATGTCTCTGGCAGGCGGATTCTTCAGCAATGCTCTGACGAATGCTGAACCAAAAACTTTTAATCGAGGAAGGTGGAGATGTGGAATATTAACTTCACATAAATAATAGAAAGTAGTATTTGAATGTGCGCCCTACGTTATTTGCCTACATTATTGACCTTTGTGCTTACTTTTATAGGCTTCTGGCTTGTAGAAATATTATCTTCTGTTTAGTCAGCCATATCCGCATTCCAGAGGAAGGATCGCAAGCTCCATTTAGATAATTACGAATATGTTCATGTGTTGAACACCAAGATGAAGGCCTCATAATCATCCCATTTTGTAATCACGGAATATTAGTAGATAAACGTGTATTTTTGATATCGATGTTATTTTTATGATCGAAAGCAAACTTCCGAAAGCAATGTGGCAGTACTTGCATGACTTTCAGGCCATTGCCTACAAAATGTCGAGCGAGAGCTACGGGTTTTGGATTGCTTACTGCCCTTAAGACGCCTCAATTTTCTTTCCTTAATTTACGTTTTTATCTTTTATCACATTCGCAATTTTCGAAGGTTGCCCCAGAGCGTCGTATTATTTTTGACATTCTAGCGCATTGATTAACATAATTTTAGGTTGCGTTTTAAGTGCGTCCTTTTAATGACGTTGACCACACAAGCTTCAGGGATAGTAATTTTTTTGAAGGGAGAGGCGAGAGGATTAGGAAAAAACTCGCTGCACTGGCTGTGCCAATAGTTGCTTGTTGTCGCACCTGTTGTGGCCCATGAAAATGTGATGTTATGCGGAGAAATGCGCCGAGCAGCGCCGCTGTGGTTTGTTCAGCGCTGTTGATTTTTGCGATGCGGGGCGCTGCGCAGCGCACCGCCCCCTCGCGTGCTCAGCCCTCAGCCCTTGCGCGCCACGTGGCGCTTGCTTCCCGCAGCTCCCGCCTTCAAGGAATAAGCGAATTGCTCAGCAAAAACTATCGATTGTTTGTTCCAAGTTGTCCATCTGCTCCGTGGTGTTCAAGTAACTTTGAAATGAACTATTCATTCAATCGATTTCTGAATTCGAGCCACAGACTCGTGGAGCGGATCGCGCCGGCCCATCCTTGCAGGTCCCGCACACTGACTGGCACGCATGAGGGGGAGCGACGGCTTTCAGCTAGATTGTCGGCTATACTTTTCCTCGTTTCGTGGAAAGCGTCAATTCCGACGTGGTAAAGTGAGCACCCGAGTGCGGTGGGAGGCAGCCACCGTTCTGCTCTTGAGACCCCAATGAAGTTCTAATTTCGATAGAACGCTGCGCGGCAGGCGCGTGCAAAGTGCAGGGGAGGGGACGTCGCTCTCATGTGTCATCGGTGCGAGCGGAGAAACCGCCCGTGCTCATCTCGCGTCTTTCAATCCATTCGGGATTTCCATTGCCAATGGGGTACACGCTCGTTAAACTCAACGTGCGTGTGCAATTAGCAATATTTGTTCTTAGTGGACTGTTGAAGATGTTTCTCTGTCTTCTGCCGCGTATTTGAACTCTTTAGGATGCTGGAAATTCGTTATGATGAAAATGAGCGATGGATTTTTTGGGATCTGCTTTGTAGAACAATCGAAGCTCACATCGCCTGACTTGAGCGGCACATTTGAGTGAAGACGGAAAAGGCGAGTGGCGTCTGCCGGTGCAGCGCGCTGTGAGCGCAGAGAGGGGGGGGGGGCGCCAAGGTGTCTATCGCACGATACCCCATTTATTTAGTACTCCCTCTTTATGTATGACTTTCCCTTGCTTGTGATTCAAAAATGTCTTGTAGAACAGATTTAGAGCATGCTGTCATGTTTATAATTATTCTAACTGTAGGGTTACTAGTGGTTTGTTTTGCACTATTTCTGTACAGATAACAATGAATGCATTAATGATGATGTGGATAGTGTTTTGGGCTACGTGGTAACCTGCAATGGTCTTTCACATTTTAAACACAAGATTAAAACGTTCATGCCATGTGTCGCAATCCTATTCCATACACTGCAGTTGCTGACGCAGCTGACTGCTACGTGGTCTGGTATTTGTCTTCTGAAAAAGAACGTTATTCCATTGCCTTTCGGGTTAAATTGATCGAGTTAGTTTTCTGATCCCCCAACTGAATGTGTGAGTGTGGAAATAGCCAGCTCAGAAACGAAAAGTGAGGGGCGGGTTTTGCGCGGCCTGGTGTTAATCGTATATGAGTGATTAGGATAATGTCCACAATGCTTCCCATACACCTGCAAGATAATGTTCCCGAAAGAAAGAAGAAACGGAACGAGATGGACGGAATCCGCCTCTCGATTATGATGAGGCGCCCGATCGTTACGATAAGCTGTTACGTACTATCTTTTAATTTCGTCTTCCCTCTATAAAATCATATTGTATTGTCTTAATCCGAGAATACAATAAAAAAGGTACTATACACGTGCATGGTGAAATGAAACCGTCTTACTAAAGGTCAAGTCTCTAATCATTATTCATTGTTATTCATTATTCTCAGGACGGAGATGTCAAAGAATCTATTGTATTTAAAATAAAAGTAATTGATTTTAATATGTTATCTTAGAAAATCAATTCGGTATTTATCTACAAGTAAGTCTCTAAAAGGGATATTAGCTTACGCCACGTTGCCGTTTGCATTTTAAATGAAATAATTATAGGAGTTGTCATTGTCAACAACATTAATGCGAACGGCAATAATATCATCGGCAATGCAGGGAAACTGGCAGTTGGGAAGGGTTTTACGTGGGGCCGTAGCGTGAAGTAGAATGGTCCCGGTCGGGGGGATGTCTGGGTGTTCGTACGCGCGTTGAGGGATAATGCTTTTTGTGCTGTGTGCGGCCATTGGTGCTTGCGGGAACGGCGGAATCAGGAGCACGTTCTTTCCGAGGGGCGATGTCGTCATCGGCGGCGGCCGCTCCCGCGCGGGCTGAGCTGAGCAGCGCGCGGCGGCCGACGCCGGCCTTGAACCTGACGCATTCCTGCTGCCTCCGCCTCCGCCTCCGCCTCCGCCTCCGCCTGCCCCTGCCTCGAGGCGGCGGCGCGAGAGCGCGCGCCTCCCCGCGCAGGCCCCCGGCTCGCCAGCGCCGCCGCCGCCGCCGCCCCGGACGTCCTGCGGATGCGCGTGCTCCTCGGAGGCGCCCCCCCTCCCCCTCCGCCCCGCCGCGAGAGACAACCAGCCGTGCTTCCGCACGCGGGATTTGATGGCCCCGCGCTGTGCTTCGGGCGCGTGGGAAGAGTTGCAGCAGAGATTGCTGCGTTTCAAGGTCTTTTCAGACACAAAGAAGAAGAAGAAGAGAAAAAAATAGCTATCTCACGACACCGAAACGTAGGTGAATAAGGCGACCCCCTTGAAGTCCGATCAGTAACATTGCGGAACCGCATCGCCATCAGCAAGGCAGTAAGATTCCGCGTGATAACTCCGGCAGCGATGGCGCGTGCGTGCTGGCTGTCGCCGCCGCCGGCGTGGGCTGACCTCACATCCGGCTGTACTCGTGGATATCTTCCCTGCGCGCTGCGCATACCGATTTGCCTCCGCGCGGCCACGCCGGCGGCCGGTCGGGCTTCCGCGGGCGGCGTGCGGGTGCTGCGACGCTTGCTCTCTTGTGGGAAACAGTACGTTTAACCTGCACGTACTAAAAGTTCATTTTGCGTCAGAGGGAACAAGTGCAGCAAATTTGTACACCCTGCATTTTGAAAGGGCCTAAAACGGTCGGACGAATCTACAAAATGTATCTCTTCAGACCTGAAAGTTTGCTGAAAGTACTTTCCAATGTTTCTCGAAGGCCTCGTTCTTCTCTCCTGTGTATTTTTCTTCTTCTTCTTCTTCGAACAGCAATCGATATCATCTTCAAAAGCCTGCAAACCAAAGATTCTTGCTCTAATGTCTTTAATTTTGGGGGCCAGTGTTTTCTGAGACACTTCTCCAGCCAATTAAACGATATGACCCCCATTTGAGCGTCCACGATGAGGCTGGTGGTGGGCGGGGTGGCGTCCGCAGCCCCGGACGCCCGTGTTCAGGCCGTGCGGGAGGAGGCCTCCTGCCCTGGCCGCTGCGCTCTTTCACTCGCCCCTCTTCTCTTCCGCTGTTTTTGCCCTTCGTTTGTTTTGTGCTATCTGCAACCAGTATGCTGTAGCTCCAACGGAAACATTTTCCTTCTTTTTTTCCGCGCTTGCGTGGTTATATTCAGGAGTTATCTCTCCAGTTTTCCTACTTCATTACTCGAGAGACATTTTCTATTACTGGGATATGAAGCAGTTTTGCGGCGAGCGTATCGGTGCTACGGGGGCACCCTGAAGCTGTGTGAGTGCCGAGCGCGATGTTCTGATTAGTCTTTTTGAAACCCGTGTGTTCTCTTGAATCGAGGTCTTCGCTTTGAAGGCAAGATGTGCTTCGCCGTAACCCGTGCCTGTGAACGTGGAGGCGCGGGAGGGGCGCAGGGCCGAGGGCCAGGAGGGCTGGGCGGGGGCGGGGGCTCGACTGGCGAGCGCTGCTGGCGCAGGAGAACGCGAACGGGGTTGTCGTTCGATGCCTTGATTACCTTTTGCCCCCCCCCCTTCCTGAAGCCGCACGTATACAACCTATCAAAGCAGTGGCCTTCTGGAATACCCCTCGTCCTTACCCGGCCTAACTTCTTCCTACGCGCTGCCGAAAACCTTCCACTGACATTAAGCTCCTGATCTATATAACAACAGTTTGAGAGTCGAAAACGCGAGTAAAACACCCGCTGAGACGCTGATTGCGCGAGCCCGCACCCATCTTCGGGAGTGTGGCGTTATTTGTACGAAGCGACCCATTCATAAGTCTGTCTACCTGACAAAGTGCACGCCACTGTCACAAAGGCCCGCATGCCCATTGGCCACTGAGAACTAGAATTCAGGTGTGGGGAGACAGCTCGTGAATTCATCTCTACGCCTTTATGAGGATGGAATCCACTTTGGCTCTCGGAGTGAATAACGTGGGAATGACAGCATGGCGCGGGCGGTTTGCGGCCCCCACCTGACAGCTCGCTCGGTGGACACAGCCTCAATGTAAGGAGCTGCTCTGGTGTGGCCGCCGCCCCCGCCCACCCGGCGCTCGCAGATTTGCTCTGGCAGGCGCTCCGCAACTCGTGTCTGGAGCACGGGGCGGGGCGGGGCGCCGCGGGAACCAACAGGTGCCTGGCGGGCGCGCCCTCGCCTCGCGCACGCCGTAACTCGGGCGAGCGCATTGTGTGTGCCGCGTCGCGTCGCAGCGGGCGGAGCCTGCCTGCTCTGCGGCGCCAGAGCGTCCGCTGCCAAAAGCGACGCTGCTCCGAGATTCATTTGCCGCTCAGGGGTGGGGCAAGCCGGTGAAGTGTTATCACCTGCACCTCGTACTCGAGCATTTTCTTCTCGAGGTATTCAGAAGAAGTTGATAATTTCAGTGAAACAATGCTCAAATAAAATTCTGAAATTCACGCAATATAATTTCGAACGTCATATTTAATAACTTTATCTTACAATTTACGAGCAATTCGCCTCCAGTTCCTGGAGTGTCTGCGACTGAATTTATTCGTAGATTTTTACTTCGTGTTCTCGAGCTTCTGCAGTGCTTTGTCAATGAATAAGGAAGTTCCCTTTGTAAGTGAAATTGTTCATTAATTTCACATTAATATTTACATGGTTTGTTACAGTGCAAATACATAAGGATACGTATATGACTAATTTTGGATATCGGCAGAACTGAAGAGCAGCCTATGGCCCCGTGAGAGATGTCAGTGATGTCGTTAGATACCCAGGATACCAGATAAACTCCAAAAATAATTAAATTTTTTTATACATGCACGTTTCTCTGAAAACGCGGATTCCATTCATTCTCTGCTCCATTTCAACTACTTAAACTAATTCTTTTCACGGAAATGGAAAAAGCTCAATCAGCGAGGACTGCCAGCATAATGTTTCTTTTTGGGACCGTCGCGTTGCTTCGTGAAAACATCGATTACAGCTCAGTGCTCCAACTTGGCCTGATTCATGACTATTTTCACAGACTGTTGCAAACCCATTTCTCTGTGATTTGTGAACGAAATGGCCAGAATCTATGAATAAATTATTCGAGAAGCATGTCTCAACTTGTAACAGCATGTATGCCTTTTTCAATTCTACTATTAAGGGACTGAAAAATTGAGAAAACGTGAAAAAAATGTCTTCCAGGCGCCTATGCGTAGCAGCTGGAAAGAGGGTGGAGGTACACCGAGCATATAGTTTGAACAAAGAGATTAGGAAACTGAGTTGTACGAGAAAGTTCGTGACGTCTGTAGAACCATTTGTTCTTTATTTTACGTTTCCACTATTTTACATCTTTCTACTTATCTTAATATCATTTGTTTATCTTTTAACTTATCTGTTTTTCTGTCGACGTAGGCCACATTTCCCCCTTATATATATAAATTGTGCCAATTCACGGCAATTTGCAGCAAGTATGATGGTGGCAGAGGAACACTTTCATCAATGTTGAGGGTCATGGATGCATACATAAAATATTGCGACATACGTAAGTTAAAGAAATTATAGTGATTACTACTTACGAGAAACAAACAAAATTGGATGGGATCAGTTATTGAAAGTCTTTGCGTACTTACCATTTTGTGGTAAATACCTTCGACAGCTGATGTAAATAGGTCATTAACGGTTTTAATCGTCTTACAAAGTTAAAACATGGATGAATATTCGTATCATACTTAAAAATATACTTCCAAATAATAATAATTAAATGTTCATTAATTGGTCAATTGGTTTGCCCGTCTTAGAATCTGTGAAAGGCATCTGGGTTTTTGTCCGAAGCGTCTGTTCGTGCGCTTTCTCGCGTGGGCCTACAGAATCGGGTCAATGAAAGAAAATCTTCAGATTTAGTCAGAAGCGCCAATTTTAAGTTATTGATAATTGTAATTGTCTGGAGGGAAGAAAAAGAAACGAAAAATATATGAATGAACTGTAATCATGTGCCGAATAGGAAGCCGTCAAGGCATTTCTACTTTTTCTTTTGTATTTGTAAATTTAGTAGAAACCAAAAAGCATAATTTATGTTCAAAGAATTCACTCTGCAAATAAATTGAGTTATCGTTGTATTTTTTTAAAGATTCTTTTACTTTTCCAGTAGTTTTACGTTCCTATTAAACTGTGAGTGTGTAGCGCGTAAATGAAGAAGCGCCTGAGAGCCGGCGTGCAGACAGCCTCCGACGCGGGCTACGACCCCGAGCCGCGCCGCGCCGCGCCGCACCGCCTCGCGCGCTCGGCCACGCGCACATCCGGCCGCCGCCGGAAGACGCCGCAAGTTTGCCAACTTTATAAACGTGCCCGCCTTGTCCCCGCCTCGCCCCCTGTGGCGCGGCGGGATCGGGTTTCCCGGAACGGAGGGGCGTTTTTATGGGCCTCCTCGCGCCGGGGCCCGACACTGCACGCCGCGCTCGAGGGGCTGGGGCCGCGCGGGATAACCTCATCCGTGGCGCGCGCACTCCCAAAATGAGATACGAAGCTCATCTCAGAGTGATGAAAGACTTGGTAAAACTCTGTGGGCGAGCGCGCGTGCGAACGGAAAAGAGCTTCAACTTTACAACAATTAATACGCTGGCGCGTTGCCGCGCGCGGCGCAGGATTTGCGGGACGGTGGGCGCGGCGCAGTAATGGGGCGTTGCTCTGCGCCGGCGTCTCCGGGTGGCACCCCAAGCGCCTCTAACGAGCGCCCGGCGCGTGACGGCCGGCGATGGCCCTTGATGGCCGAGATGGAACGTTCTTTCCGCCTTGGCAGCGATGCGTGTGGGGAGCTTGTTGCTAGGGGCGGGGCTGCTTTCAACTCAGTCCATCGCAAACGATACTCGCTTCAACGTTCATTCCACGTCTTCCACGAGTGGGCGAGAGCCAGTTGAATGTTTTTATCAATGAAATATTTTTTTACATTTTTGCTCGGGTGGGATCACGTACCGCCGTGGTTGATAAGGAACGACTTCGGATGATTTTATTACACCTTGTTGTTAGTGCTACTCGAGTCTTAGAGATGACTTATGGCAATGAATTGACACCCGTTTAACGTGTGTGCGCATGTGTCACTCCTGGCAATCCGTGTCCTTGGGGTGGTATGACCACAAGCCTTAATGGCCTTGCCATTGTATTTTATTATTTTTGTTATCAACCACTGTGCGAAAGTAGGTGGGATCCGATCGTGCGCTAAATTATTTTTTATCAAGGAGTTGCTGTGAACAGGATACTTCATCGTTACCTCTTTATACGCGTATTTCGAATTAGCGACTAGCGCTCACACAAATATCCAAGTGGGAGCCAGAATGACGCAGCTGAAGCAAGGTAGTTAGGGCGCTCGTACCTACCCTACCCGCGTCGACCATCAACTATCTATATTGACATCCTTGCTGCTAATGATATCGTTAGTGTTACTTGTTTTTCAGCGAAATTTTCTCCGGTAGTCTGTAGCCTGGGCTGAGGGTCTTAATGTGTCTTGGCCCAAGCTTGATTCGGGTAGGCGTGGATACGCAGTTTCCAATTGACACTTAGACTCTGACACAGGCGCTACATTTCGGGTAACTTTTTATCACGCATGTATTTAGGTGAGCTCTCAGACATGATAATCTAATGAGCTTGTTAGCTTTAAGGAGAGATAATGTGTACTAGCGGCACTTACTGCAATTTCCCTACTGCACTTATTCCACAACGCTCTATTCACACCGCACTTCTTCCACAACGCTCTAATCGCGTCATTGCGAGTGAGCTCCCGGCCCAGCGCCGCCGCCGCCGCCGCGGGGGCGGTGCCAGCTTCCCCCCTCCCCCCTCCCCCGCGCTCTTTGCGACGGAATGGCGAAAGCGGCGCCAAACCATATACTTGATCACAAACGCCAGGCTATTCCAGGTCGAAGATTGCAATTGTGATATCAGAATAACGAAAAACAGCACCGTGGGTTCCAAAAAGAGAAATCGTAAAAAAGTATCGTTGTTCACTTGGGATGTTAGCCGTTCAGCTGAAATTTTTTTTAACTGTCTCCTAACTTTTTGGCATCTAATGCTACTTAAATTTATACCATATATAATGTCATGTGAAAGATGTTATCGAGGATAAATGTAGAATCTGTTTTACATCCAGAAGGGCGATGTAGTAAAGAAAAGAAAGCAGAAACAGCCTGACAGCGTAACGTAAAAATACGCAATTCTCACTTTAATCCTCTTGTGCTCTTAAAAAGCGTATTCCGTACTTCCTCAGTGCACTCCATGTATATGAAATGGCCTTTCCACTTTCACAATAGATGTACCTCTCTGTTGGTGATCAAAATTCCTCAAAAATGAAATGCGTTTTTGGTGTTTTCGTCATTTCGTTTCCCGTGCGCCGGCGGCAACGATGACGTCTATTCCAAAAAGGAAATGCAGTTGCGACGGGACTAGGCCGGAGTGGGCGTGGCAAATCGCCTTTTCGCCGACGCGAGAATCTGGGATGCAGTGCGCGCCTGCCAAGTACCTTCCCCGTCCCGCACAGGGGAAGGATAAGTAGCGCAGGGCTCAACGAAACTTTCTGAGGGGCACATCGGAATTGAACAGGTGCATAGGTGAGGGATTATTTTATTGTTCCTGTCCCCTTGCGGCGTTGCCGAGCGGTAGGCTCGACCTTGATTTGCGCTCCGTTCATATTTGACTTGCAACGCCAGAAATAAGTATCGTAATTACATATATTATTGGTTATACAAAAGTGATGTGCTACAAAGGGAAAGATCAAAATAATAAATTGTGATTAGAATACATAATTATGTATAACTTTATTTTTATTCCTTATTTGTTTTAACCATTTCAAACAAGGATGGCTTTAGGTTTCATCTTTTCCTCTTAAACATTCTCGTTTCTAAATGTTAATCCTGCGAGTTAGATTGTACGACAAATTAGAACAGGTGACAAATGTTATCGCTTGTGATAGTTAAATAATGATTGCAATTGCCCGTGCTCTTGGCGACGTCTCATTCGTATCTGCCACAATGAAGTTGTATGTTTACAACTGAAAGGTGCTTTGAGGCAAAATGTTAGAGATTATCTATAGCAAAGGGCATGCACGTATTCGTGGGCAGCAGCTGATACGAAATTTCGGTCGTTATTAAGATGAGATATGGTAGGTTCATTTAGCGCGGGCGCCGCGCCGTGTAGGTTTGCAGCTCCAGCTCCTTACGAATACAATTCTTCGTTCAACCGTCTAATTTATGAATATCACTACGGCAGAGACGCTGTTCTTATTATTAGCGCATGCCGCACGTTGACAGCCCGTCTGTTGATTGTGGAGCGGTGCTTTGCGTAAACATGCCGCCATCGCCCTTCCAATAACTGTTAAATGGAGTCGATGGCGCAGGCGGCGCCCGCGGACGTGACGGCGCTGCTTAATGCCGAGTTTTGACACATAGAAATATGGCGCGGGGCCGGAATCTGAATCCGTCGATATTTCGTGCCTTCGGAGTGGAATCGCAGCTAATGTTCGCACTCTCTCTCGCGGAGGCTCGCGCTTCGAGTTCGCTGTCGCGCTTGCAACCTCCTGCTCGATGCAATTACTGCGAACGGGTGGCCTGCACGAGTTGAGTAGCGAAATTAGGAATAATTAATTAAGACTTAGGTCGCGTCATTGCAAAGCTCAGAACCGCCGAGCGAGTGCAGTTCTCTCTTCCCCACAACGTAAACGCAAGAGATCATGCACCTTGGAACCAACGCGCGGGGTAGTACATCTCTGCTCACCTCAAGTGAAGGTGTGGAATTTAATCACATTTAAGTTCTATTTCTATATCCATGAAAGTTCATTATTATTGTTTGAGCCCGATGGGTCGCAATCCCGATTATTTTCCTGTAATGTTGTTCTGTTATGATTGCTGTGGGGCTAGTGACTGGATATGTGCCCCTTCTATGTCTTTCGCAATGTATTACCCCAGTCTGCCTTGACCGCTTGCTGGAATTTAAACTGTTTCTTCTTGACGCGATCTCGCTGCATTTGATGTACTGTCCCTCGAGCGGGGCGAAGCGAGATGTAATTTTGCGCAGAGACCGGTCGTCGCCAGTGGCCTCCCCCTTTGAGGGGCAGCAATATCCCGTGGCTCGCCCCGCCCCATCCGTCAGCTGCGGACCTCTCTCGTCTTGGCGGACGCGTCTGCGGTGCGCTGCGGTGCGGCTGGCGAGGCCGGGTGCTGCCCAGGCCATTTCTGCTCCCGAAGTATCACTCCATCATCCGGGGGCGCCCTGGCCCCCGCCCCGCCCCCGCCCCCCGCTGCACGACGCCACGGCCGCCGCGCCGAGCCGCGCGGTGATCGACCCCCACTGCAATGGCCCGTGACGTCAGTAGGCGGAGAGCGAGCGAGCAGCGCCCGGAGAAAAGTGGGACTGTTGCTGGCGGTGCCGCCGAATGTTGGGAACGCAACTAACGCCGCCTCCGCCCTCGTCCGGATTAGCCCCCCCCCCCCCGCCGCGGCCGGCGATGCGCCCACCGGAATCGGGCGAAATGTAGTCAATTTGCGTCTGTCGTCGAGGTCGCCTGCTCCAGAAGGCGTAGTTTAAGAACGTGTGTCAAAATGTGTCTCAAAGAGAAGCAGAATGCTCTTTTATCAAGTATGCTGCTGTAACTGCGTTTCCTTTTCTAAGTAGTAATACAAATTATGATATTAATAATGAGTAATATTAATGGCACGTATCATTTAAAAAACTAGCTTTTACCAACTAGGTAAAAGGTACTACCGTAAATATTACATTCGTTTAGTTGAGATCACATTAGAAATGTATATTATGTAACATGTTTAAGTCAAACTTTGAAAATACTGTAACAAATAGTAACGACAACAGTATGTCAGTTATAACATGTGCGGAAATAATGTATGTTGTTTCTAAGTTTAATAAACTTTATTAAATGATCATTAAATGAATACTTGTCAGTTCATCTTTTAAACTGCTTTTTTTATGAGGAAGCTCTATTCAAAAACCGAGCTCCTTGATTTTAAATACTGTAACCATTCTATTTGTATTTCTGATTCATAATATCTATCTATCTAGTGAACTGTTTACTCTGTAGTGAGGGATATTCGTCGGTCCGAGCGTGTTGCTATTACGTGTTGTGTTGCGAACTCAACTTTTGGCACAGGTTGCAGTCAAGTTCAAGACATTGAGCACGTTAACACGATAAGCGGGCGTTGCCCCGAGATCCTTTCTCTGTTGGCAATGCACCACGGCTCCCTAGCGTAGCTAAACAGGTAGCTCCTAATGAACGCAGAGGTAGAATTAGCACGGCTGCGCGCGAAGCCCACGACGGCATGCAACGCTCGTTTTGTGCCACTGAGCACGACGCGTGCTCCGAAACGGGATATGGCAGAAATACTTGTACCTACACAAACATATCGTCCTCCATCTTCGAACTAATTGAATAAAGAATATTTTCTGACTTTACAATACACAAAAGTATCAAAATATATTACAGTGAAGCAACTACAACACAGTAAAATGCTATTCCTCTCAGCGATCTTTTTTATCTCTGTGAACAGACTTTGAATCCCATAAATTGTTTGTAAATTGTTCTCCTGTTAACAGACCATCCCTCTCTCCAACTGCCGCCAGCTCATTAAAAGCAAGTTTCTTAATTTCGCCCTTTTTACAGATCACTTCCACGAAAATCATAGAAGCTGGAAGGGAAATTGGCGAAGTAACAATCATCCACGCGAGGTGTCCTGTGTCTGAGCTTCATTCTCAATGCGACTGGAGCGCGAAGTTGGGATATGGGAGTCAAGCAACAATAAACTGTGGCCACTGTTCGCACCATTTCAGTATCATGTATTTTAATGACAAGGCAGATAAGTGACATAACACGTAATTCTTTGAATTAAGAGAGCCTTCCTCAACTTTCCTTCCTGGCATAACATTTGGTGCGGTAGAATATCGATGTTAGGAGGAGGATCATCGAGTTGCGCCCACACCCCGAGCTCAGCTCTCGCCCACGACGCCCCGCTCGAAGGTTTAATAAATCTATTTGAATTGCTCAAAGAGGTGCATGGAATGCGAGGTTGTGCCCTTCTGAGCCGTAGTTTCATAGCCACATTTAGTGTACGCAAGGAAATAGAATTTCATTACGATAGACTGGAGACTGGACGATATACGAGAGATTGGGTGATTTAACGTTATTTTACCAAAGAGGAGTTATAAATATTTTTAAACGTATTTAAAAAGATAGAAAATTATTCAAAAAATTCACTAATGTCAGAGACAAAAAAAAGCGAAATAAAACTTTTACAGAAAGTGATTTTTTTTATAAATTGTGCTCACATACTAAAACCTTTCATACATATACGATATAATAGGCACTTTCCGAAATATTCCATGTCTAGTAACAATAAACAGTTTTTTGTAAACGTTAAGTTTTCTCCTGTTAAGAGATCACCGCTCTAAAAGACAACTTTTTTTCTTGGAACCAATAAAGTTTGCTTAATACTGGTTGTACTGTATCAGCAATTCAATGAATACTACACTGTAAAAGGAAAGAAAATTATTTACCTACTATGCACAATAAATCTTTTAAAACTGCATTTATTCATCTCACTATTAATTATTTTACAAACGCTTATATTTGAATCATGGCGTTGCTTACTTTTCAATTAACAAAGTGATCAACCAGTTATTTGAGATATTACGTATCTCGCACTGTTCATTTCTGAAGAATGCTGTATTGCCCACATCAATTGTGTTGTTTAATACACGTTTCAAACAGAATGTTGTTAAGTAAAACTTAAATATTTCATTTAAACTGTTTTGGTTGTTAATCACGCTTTAGATTACACTATGCAAAAATTCAAATCAAGGTTTTTCTCGCACATATGAGATTGGATATGGTTGTCAAGAATTAAGAGTTAAAACGTTCTCCCTCAAATTTGCTTTCGCTATGACACTATCTTGTAGTATCTTGAATTACTTGTCCGAGATTCAAATAATAATATCAGTCGATATTTGACAATTGCAGGAGTAAAATGTTTGTATGCAGTGAAGATGCAATTAATCCTTGACTGTGCGGCGGGTTGCAAAGGGCTCAAGGGAGCTTGAGTCATAAACGAATAACTCATAATCAACAACGTCCCCACATTGTCGATTTAATTCAGAGCACGCTTTAAACACTCCCATTACTAATAAGAACAAAGTGTGTGTATATATAATGTTGCACGGACTGTGTGCGATCATTCCTTTCTCATCCTTCCCCTCTCTTCACCCCTTACATACACACACACTTACGTGCAATTCATTGGCACATATCAGAAGAGTGCAGCTTGTTGTGGCCTGAGCGGTCAGCAAGACTGAGATACCTGGAGAGGGACACTCATGTAGGTCGGCTACGGAAATTCTTGTAAAGGAAAGACTTTGTCACTTGATCCGTTTCCATTTTGTAAACTTGTATGTTTGTATTGTATAGTGCTGCGCCGGGCAGTGGCGTTGAAGCGCTCCACGCCGCGGTGCGCGTTAACGGCCCTCTGCCTACTCACCCCCGCACTAGCCGCTGGGGCGCCTATCTCCAGATAAGAGCGACGTTAAGTTCATGTCCGGCTGCGGCGTTGGAATTTCGCCAAGCCGTAAAATCGCAGCGCCCCCGCCCCGCAACACCCCCTCCCCCTTCCACATGTCTTACCTGCACCCCCTGCGCCCCGCGTCCTCCCTCCGCATCGCTCTCCGCGGCCCCTTCGTGGTCGGTAAACGACGCGCCGGCGCGCAGCTGCTCTGCACCCAGCACGAAGCACGCCTCAAGGAACATGGAGCTCCATTAACGTCATTCCTCGTGGATCGCGCTCATAAATTAGAACGAAGGCCGCCCTCATCACCTTCCAATAACGTGGCAAATTCTGGCTTTGTAATTAATGTATTTTTATCCAACACGTCGTTCACAACCTACAAAAAACGTTTAAATTTTCAACATCCATTGAAATCTATTGCAACCCACCTCTCCATGGTTCTTCAGGGATAAATATACAGTAGGCTCTTGACCATGCTGAAATCTCTATTTCCATTGCATTACAGCTAAACAAACGTAAAACCTAAAGGTACCGAACAAATATGAGCAACAGCGTAATGATTAGTATCATTACAGGCGTAGAAGCCGTACGTCGAAGTTTTGCTGCGCAATATAGTTAATTAACAAAGACCAACATTCACTTCGCTAATTTAATTTTTGATTCTACTTTAAGAAAGTAGATTATAATTTTTTGTATATAGTTCCATGTAAAACTATCCAAGCCAGTTTCATCCTTGGATCTATACTCTCGTTGAACTACATGCTCCATCGAATGCTAAGTCGGGCCTTTAATACAAGGAATGTAAAGACGTTCAACTATCCAGTCAGTTAAAGTTCTTCAGTAATTCTGATATTAGTAACGATAACCCTTTACTTTTCTTTATCAATTTTCCCGAATGTGTTAAGAAAACGTTGTGACAGCTTCACAGACCGGGAAGTGCTAGTTCAAGTCCCCACAGTTTCGGATTTTCAGTGGCGGTGAAAGACGCGTACCGTGGTGGAGGCCGTGAGCGTTTGTGGCGGGCATTTTCCCCATTACCTTGCTAGTTGTACACCGGAGGAATAACCTCCCTGGCGGCTTACGTGGTACAGTTGCTGATCGCATCAAACGAGGTCATTGCAGTGCCTCTGACCCGCAGGTGCAAGGATTCGAGGCCCGACAGGAGGAGGATTTTGGCGACTAACTAGGTAGCTGGGCCGAATTCAGCCGCTGTTTAGAGATTTCTAGCGGACAATTGCTCTGATGAGTAATTTTCAGCGGCTTTTTCGATCACTAGTAGGCGGAGCAAATCACAACAAACGAGTCACGGACCGCGCGCAATCTTTCCTTCCTCTTGTCATATCCTCGCCCGCACTTGCGCACTTACACTCACGTGCACTACACTACCACACATGCCGGAGGACCGGTCCGGAGCCTCGTACTTGTTCCGGCTGGGGCGGTGCCCTCTTGGTGAGAGATACCTGTTTGGGAAAACCCGCCAGCCGTTGAAGAATGGTGCCGGAACTCGCCATCCAGCAGACGAACATAGTCTCATCCCGTGATACAGTCATGCACTGCGCGTATGGAACTAGTCGCCGTAGCGGTTGTCAAGCCCAAAACGCGACATAATAAATTCAACAACGGCTCACATTTTAACGTGAGTTTGTGTTGAAAGTCTTCTTCCTGTACCTACGTTGAGAAGTAACGGAATATAGGTAGCAGTTGCGGGAAATTTGAAGCCGCGATGCGATACAACAGAGAGGAGCCACTATTTCACCAATGGCGAAAGAACAGTTTGCGAGTCAAAAATATTCCAGAACCATCCTCTGAAGTAGAAAAAGACTCCGAAACACGAAGAGAGTTAGTGCGTCGGAAAGAGGAGACTGAGAAATCGGTGCCTTGTGTCTGATTCGAGGTCGCTTCCCTTCCCCCACGGCCTGTCCCCGGCGGGAGAAAAGCTGATAAGCAGTGTTGTTGTGGACGTGGCGGTGATAGGCGGCTGCCGGTGACCGCCAGCGCTCGCGCCGGCCCAGGGGCGACGAGGGGGCACATTAATGAGTAAATTTGGATTTTGTTTGCGCGTAATGGGCGCGGTGCGTTCATTAGGCCAATCCCCTCCGCCCGCAGGCTCTGCGCTTGTCGAACGCCCTTCAACACACTGTTCTCTGCCAGAGACTTTTTCGGGGGCGCCATAAGAGAATGCAAGAAGCCCTGTAGGAACATTGATTTTCAACGAAATCATCTTTGGACGCATCTTTATCTCAATGAGCTGCCATGTTATTCACGATACAATTTTTTTCTGGGACCGTTTATTTAAATTTAATGGGTTGTTGAATCCTTTAATTATAGACAAAGACGGATGATTAATACAGTATGCTCTCGCCTTGTACTACGAATTAAAAGAAGGGGATAATGTATTAAACACAATATGCATCTTAGACTCCATAAATAAATGATTCACAGCGTTGGTTTGCTGATTGCGTGGACTCTATCTGCGGTTGTAGACAAGACTCGCGAGAATTATTATTATTGTTATTTTATTATTATTAATTTTATATTATTATTATTACAAATGTATTAGAAAAAGAGACTGAAATTATTTCGATATGCGTTTCTATACTATATCAATGTTACTTTCTCTAACATATTCTGCATAATTGCTAGTTGTTTGTTTGTTTTTTTTTTCTCAGATCTTTGGAACGAAGACTATCCTCGGTCTTGTTCCTGGGCATTATTCTTGGCGTTTATCCCCTCTTCGTTAATGTTTGATTCATTCTAGAAATGTTTTATTGCAAACGAAGAATTAGTTATGGTCTCTCCCTGAAAGTTGTACTTGCAACAGACAATGATGAAGCAATCTTAACGTATCGTACGTGAACCGAGTTGTTTTTACCATACGCCCAGTTCTTGCTCTCGATGAGGCTGTCAGTGAGGATGCCTCTATTGGAAAAGGGTCGGCGACTGTGCCGCTTGGGGGGGGGTGGCGCCGTGACGCGAGGGAGGTGTTGCAGTTGTAGCGCGGTTTCATAGCAACAGCTGATTTGCATCGAGATGAGATCGCATTTGTTGTGCGTTATTGTACTTTTATGCCGCAAAATAGCAGATTACATTCGTTCCGCGGGAGCATTACGGCTATTAATTTGCCCAGCAACGACATTTGCATTATGACGGATCGATTACGCCCATGGAGTATTTACGTGCTATCGAAATCGCATTCAATAACTAAGAATTAACGAAATGCGTACGTCTGTAATAGAATATGAAACATTTTAAGATTTATGAATGCATCTACATGTTAATTTGAGAGATAAATAGTTGTAAATTTTGGAAATATGTGCATGATAATTACTATGTTAATGGAATTTTGTACATATTTTTTTAGAAATTGCTTAGTTTTTGTCGTGTTTCGTTCAGTTTGCATTTTGATTGAGTTCCGGAGGAAGAAGTTGGTTATCTTCCCTTTCCGACAGGCAACAAGAAATTTCCACAAAGGGGGACGTAATTACAATAATTATTTCGGTAGACGTTGTTTCTTAATTATTGTCGCATCAAAATCTGGTTACGCCGCTCTTAATTAGTTGTGCAAGTTGCCCGAGGCGGCTGGGAAGGAGGTCTGCGCCGGCCGCATTTTTCTCATTTCTTCCCACAGGAAGATCCCGTCTCACGGCCGGAGCCATTTGCAGGCTCTGGGCGCGCCACGCGGCGGCGGTTTGCCTCTCTCTGCGGGGCGCGACTTTTTCCCAACGCGTTTTTATATTTTATTAAGATCCTGACAACATCAAAGCGCGAAAGCAACGAACAAGACAACTTCGTTGCCTGCTTACAAGATGTGTGGGGTTGTTATTTTTCGGGTTGTAAGTGAAGACCCGTGCCTGCTACGTTAGGTATAATTCTGATTACGTTACTTATTGATGATACTGTGGCGGCATGGGTGTAACGGAGAGTCTGTTTTGTGCGTTTTGGATGGGGCAAATTACTATGCGATTGCTGATGCATCGAGAAAGATATGGTTGAAGGAAATAAAAATTAAATATTGTAGCTACTTTTGTCTACGATTGAACATTAAACTTCTTTTAGAACTCTTTATTTGATCGCAAGTGAAGAGACGGGGAGAAATAAAAGAAAGTTTTGTTACGTATTTTCCATCCCGTTTCTTTGCAGCTGCCTTCACGCGGCTGTCTCGTGGAATCGTCGGATGCGCCGTGCGTAGCCAGGAGGCCGTTTGCGCCGCCCCGGAAGGCTCCAACGGAAACAAAAAACGCGAGGGCGAGCGCCCTTCCATCAATAGCAGAGGCCGGCCGCTGCCACTTCCGGTGCCTTATTGCCCGCGGGCTGTCACCTGTCGCTGCCCCCTCGCGCCCTCTCTCCGCTCCGCGCCGTTCCGCCGCCGGAAATCGGGGCAGATATTGGGTTTTGTCAGGCGAAAATTAGCTGCTGCCCCCGCACCGCAGACGGCTTTCTTAACGTCTCCGCCCTCGTCGCATTTTCCGCCGCGTCCCACTTCCTCTTCCTTACTGCGCCTCGCTACATTTGTCAGAAAAGGACGTTGTCTGTTGCGACTCCCGCATCTCTTGCGTTGACTTCATTTCCACTCATTCCTCCACAGCGCTTGCGTAAAAGCAGCTTTTTAGAACATTTTCGTACTATCTGCGTCTCTGTCATCTCTTTAGGTGGAGCAATGTAGTGTTGAAGCGTAGTAGCGAGCGTTCTAGCTTTTGAGGTTTATTTGCGAGTCTACGAACATTCAATCTCCTCTCCGCATTCATATAATGCAACAAATACGTAAGATAAATCAAACGTTTGGACCTGCACCTGGTTTTCCTCGTTCTTTCCTGCCGGACTTTGCGGTCGCGCATTCCCTGAGACTGCCTGCCCCTTTCTGCTTGGAGAGAGGCGCGTTGCCGCGTGCGCAAATGGCTACTGACGGGCGGCGCGAGGAGCGGCTACAAGAGTTATGCTCCGCCCGCGCGGCTCCAGTTTCCATTTAATTCCATCGGCCCCAATTCCAGCCACTTCCGGGCTCCGCCGCCTGCCCTCGCTCGGATGGGGGCGAAGCGCACCACCCGACGCTGCCAAGTCGCAACCCCGCCCATCGGGGGCGAACCGTAGCGAATTGCTCCAAGTGGCGTCACGGGGATTTTGGGCTCTACCGGCGCGCACGTTTCAGCCAATTTGAAGCCGTGACAACTGTTTGCAAGTTAATGAATAAATAAATGGGATATGTGTGGTTACGATTGTTATCTACATTAGAATCTTAAGGTCGGCAATTCACGCCTTTCCCGGGATCCGAACACACAGGCATCTACAGGGGGCATGACCTAGTCCGACTCATCAGTCACTATCTCGTCCATGTTCATGCACGGTCTCTGATAGGCGCCCAAGCTTGATGGCCGCGCCGCCGACCCTGGCCCGTTGAGGCCAGGCCCCGACGTCGCGCTTCCTGCCTGCAGCTCCGCGTCGCCCCGGCGTGGCTCCCCGCGCCGGCCGGCCTGCTGTCGACAGCGCGGCTCTTAATGAACGGCCCGTCGCTTCGCTCCCAGACCGTTGTTGCCAGCTCTCCGGGCCGCGAGGACTGGGTTCTTGCCCTCGCGCGACTTTTCTCATCGTGCAATTTGCTGTGTCAATGGAACGAAGGAGAACACAAGAGGTGTGGGTTGATCTTGGTCTCGGCGACGCGCTCACTCGATGCATGCATTTGTTATAGTAATCGTACTTCGAGCCTGTGTCAGAATTTTTAACGTTTTGAAAAAAATTCCATTAAATTGTCTTGTGTTTGTGTTTTAAAACCTGTTGGCGAAAAAATTAGAGCCGGCATAACATTCAATGTTTTACAAGTGTGTTCGTTTGTTGCATTTACGAGAGAAAAAAATAATTAAAGTTTGTTTCATACACAATTGATATTTCGTACTGTTTTCGAAAGCCGAGCTCAAAGGTAATTTGATGACGCATCTTTTGTGAAGATAGATTGTTTGCTTCATTAATCATTATGGGTTCAGATAGAGATACACGTTTCAACGAATATTATGCGTCTCTTTTTCTCTCTTAGTAATCGCATCTTGTGATTCCGATAATCCGATCAATGTTTGTACGTGTATTGAGCTATAAACGAATCGTAATTGGACTCATGAAAGTGCGTAAATGGTCTTTTTTTCCCAATATTGTTCTTGATATATCAAGGCGTGTTGCAATATTGCCCGTCAAGGACATTTTGTTACCTTTAAGTGTGTGGGCAGATATTAAAACGCTAATTGAGAGAGCTGAGCGCTCGGGGCGGGGGCAGAGGCCAGGCGGCGCCCGGGCGGCGCGTGACGGGGGGGGGCCGCCCGCCTTTGAAGTGCTTCGCTTTGAAGGCTCCGGCGCCGCCGCCGCCGCCGCCCGCGAAAATGGACCGGATTACCGATACACCGCCGAGAAGTCGCTTAAGATGGCGGCCGCTGGCACCCGCCGTCGCTGCAGCCCTTGCCTCCTCCGCCCACACCGTGCGGTTGTAGTGTGTCCCGGTGTCCGTTGGAATCGGAAGGCACGGAAAATTAAGCTTCATCCTGTAGGGAGTATTGTTTTGTTGTTTTCCTCCGCAAAATGTAAAATTATTTTATAAGAAGGATCCTTCCTCCATAATTGTTATTAACGATTGTTGTGTGGTAACATGTTCATAGAACACTTTTTGCAATTAGCGCAAATTCTTCTTGCTGGCTCATGCCGAGTGAGAACAATTGAAGTTCCACAAATTATGGGCTATTTCCGAATTGATTTATGAGGGGGAAGGGTTGTCGCCAAGTACACAATTGGACAAAGAAACGAGAAATTAAGATTTCCCACTGTTTTCAGGATCCTCTCCAATTCAGTTACCGGCCCTCAACTCGGTTGTATATTTTATCTCATTTCGTTGATTCCCTGGAATATGACTGGATTAATGTAGTGAATGACGTCCACTGCAAACAACGGTAAGCAGAATACTGCTATCGATGACGTCCAGTTCCACGTGGTATTGGTATTACTGTTTACACTGATATTTGATTGATGATTGGATGAACGCGATTTAGATCGTTCAATTTTGAGTTGATACGTACAACATAGAATGCATTATTACCAAATGTTATTGTTAGTGTCTTCTGTGAAAATAATTCTCATATATCGGTTGCACTTCTCAGAAATAAACACTTTGCCTTATAAGGCCATGAATTCTGAATTGCAGAAATATCTATTACTTTTTTGAACCCAGTAGAGAAGTTGAGTCCAAATAATTGCTTTTCATTGGAGCGACTTATTACTGAACGGGTTTTACAGAAGCGGTTGTTGACGAGTCGATTTTACTTGCGTCTCTCGTACTACGAACCTTGGCGTATTTCTTTGCAGTTTCTTCTTCGCTCGTAGGTCTCCGTGAAATCCTACCTTCATTCAGTCTGAATCCAAGAGCCTTGCAGACGCGTCTGCGCCAGCCAGCGCCGCAGCTGCTCCACCCCCGCCCCCGCCTCGCGCGTCCGAGGCGACGCGCCTCATCCCCCCCCCCCGCGCACACGCGCGCCTGGTCGCGGGAATTAATCACTTTTTAAATGGGTTTTGTAGCAAAGCGCATTACAGCCCCGCCCGCCCCCGCCGTGCGCTTCTTCGTGGAAGCGAACGTTTTCTGAACGCGGATTTTGAATATTTCGTTCCAGAAGAAAGGCTGTGTTTCCATTTCTTGTGTTGGGCTTCGTAAATCGGAATGAGCGTCTCTCAGCTCGGCCACCTTCCTCGCGCCCCCCCGCCCCCCCCCCCCACACACACACTTTTTAATTCTTCTCGTCTTTGCCGTCTGTACGGCGACTCTAGTTCGATGCTCCACTAAAGACCACAGTTTGACGATATGTCATTCTGTTATTGGCTTTGGAAAAACCAAAGATTGGCTAGTAAGTATAAGTGCGGAACCGAAATCTTGTCAGTGCAGCCTTCGCAGACTTTCCAGCAATGAAACTGTGGCAGTGTCTTTCATCATTCATTACCGTCAGTGAGTGTGAATCTTAACTCACTTAGTGTTCTCCTTGCCTGCATCGGAGCGTGCGCCAAGGCAAATCTAAGAAATTCCGTGGTTGTGAGATGGATAATAGATTACGATGAAGCTTGCGCACATATTACGTGCTCAATTGTGTAAGACGGGGCTGATGGCTGTTTTATTTCTTCTGCACTAGACGCAGGTGAATGGATTAATTTCAAATTCAATCAAATAATATTTTTGGATGAATAGTATTTGCATGCCTGTTTGTCACCAATTGTAGCAACAAATCACATCAACATTGTAACATTATGATCTCGAAAATGTATTTTCTTACAATTATTTTTATTTATATATATATAATTAAATAATTTAGGGTAGTGGTAGAAGTGCTATTTCATCGTTCTGTGTATTAATGAAGCTTTGCGAGTGCCGAGACTAACGTCCGCTTTGTTTGTTGCAGGTGAGTGGCCCAGACGCTCGGCGCCAGTCGCCCCCAGCAGAGGGTACGTAGGTGGAACGCACGCTGTCTCGCGACCGGCCACCGAGGCTCCCAAACGGCCTCGAATGCGAGTGCATTTGAGTGTTCGACGGCAGCTGCCCGTGCGTGCTGCTCCGCATGACGTATTTGATGTACAGCATTAGTTCAGTAAACAAGTCACTGAGTCACACTGAAAGTCCTGGAATATTTCATTATATTAATTGTTGCGTCCTTGCCGTTTGATAATTTGGTTGCGAATGAAATGTTTTATTCGGACTACAATACGTTTTTAAATCAATGTACAATTAAAAAATGTGCCTTCAGTAATCCTGTCCAATCATTTCTTTGAAAAACTCTGGTGCTCAATACACATTGACGTAGAGTCAATTTCGCTCTTACTTGACTTTTGCTTTTTAGGTAAGACCAGAATCTTAAGATTAAAAGTTTTTTACGTGGTAGCATCACTTCTTTTTTCATTATGAAAGATGGGTATCTTGTAGGTAGTAAAATGTTTGCAATTAAGTGAAAAATGTAAAAGGAATAAGATCAAACTTTTCGAAAGTAATATTATTATATGATCTTAACATAATAGATTTATCCATGTTTATTACAACATAATACTGTGACAATTTCTTTAGAAACGAATACCACCGTTGCTATATTGCAACATAAGCCAGTTAAAAATGTTAAATAGAAAAGTAACGTTACGTCAATGCAAAAACGACATTGACGTTTGAGTGAATGTTGCCAGAATGTTGACGTTTGAGTGAATGTTGACAGAGAAACGTTTCGTTGTACTGACACTCTCGATGACAAATATCAGTTGGACGTTTGACCTCGTGGGGTATTGTATTAGTAATAATACCGGCGCTCCGACAAAAGCAAATATGTTATGACAAATGGATCGCTTGTCAGAAAGTCACATGACGTGCCTTGGAGGACTCGGAGTAGTTCGATCTTGATCTGATCAGTCGTTTTACCGCCTGCCGATGTTTGGAGTTGAGTACCTTATAAAATGCCTGGTGGAATTATAATTAAAGTGTTTTTTCCTCACCATCTTAGATTGATCAGATTGAATTTATCGAAATAAAAATATGTTCTCAGACTCCTAGGGTAAATAAAACATAAACAAAAATCAATATAAAAGAAATCGAGAAAATTAAATAATATAAAAATTAAAATCTTGAAGAAGTAATATATTTTTTTTGTACGTCAATATTATAATAAACGATAGATTTTGGTCATTTCTTGCACATAGTGTTTCACGCTCCCCACCCCTGACCAAAATCTTTCATAAAAGGTCATTTTACGACACAAATGAAAACGTATTAGTATTTGGCACGAATGATTGCGTCATTACAATCTCAGCTAATCGAAGCCGACCACCGTTTACTCACACTGTTTAATTGTAGCCCGGGGAATAAGCTTTTATTAGATGTTTGCGCACAATAAATTTCCTTAAGTGGTATACAGTTTAGAGCTTCAGTTATCCAGATGTTACGAAGTATTAGTTTCTCATTATAAGCATTTTTCAACTATGTTCAAAGGATGCAATGACAACAACATTGTTATAGGTTTTTTATAATTTTAATCTTTTTTATTTAAATATTAAGTTTTGAAAAGTTTTCGATATTTTAAAAAAATCATTTATTTTCCGGAGTAATTGTCCCTTATCAGTGTATCCCATAATTAGATTTCTGTATTTTATGCACAAAAAAGTGATGATTTATGCACCTAAAACATGTAACAAAATTATAAAAATTGACATGAAAAGTGATGTTTTACACACTCGTAATATATTTCATAATAATTAAACCAGGCATTTCATAAACATTAAACATGAAAAATTGTGTTTTTCACATTAAAACTGATCACAAAAAGTTTAGGCACTTTTTATTATTAAGGAAAACAAAATATTTTTACTTTTGTGAGAGTGACCACAAGCATATTATTTTATTCACCTTTGTTTCTTTTCACTTCATTCATTCTTCCACACTGTTCGTTCTCAACCTCTCGACAGCGCAGTTGCCCACGTGCGTGCTGATGGAAGGCGGGCGTGAAACGTCCTTTTGCAGCGAGTTGCAGAGCTCTTTAGTTCGGTGTGTTGAGGGAGAGACTTGCACGTAGTCGATTGCGTAATTGATCAGAGAAAATGCGCGTTTCTGTAAATTCGGGAAAGTTCTTCAAAATTACTTGTTTTATGCTGTTTTAGGCAAAATAATATTAAAATAGCATTCAACCACCCTTTTCGGACATTTTGGACACAATTTGATGCTTTCAGTAGATCTGTTTTTTCATGATTCGTAAACATCTGCAATTATGTGCTACAACCTCCTAAAAGAACTAAATAGGCATTTCTGCTAAAATCCGAGTTTTACACACTACACATCCGTCAATTAGAGAATATAATTTAATTTGCTCTGGAAAAGCTAGATGGTAAGAGCATCGGAAGTTGGAGGCATATAAGACAAATGACATGTGCGTTTTCTTTCAAGTATTGTACTTTTGAAATTTTTAAAACTTTTAGAATAATTATATAAAAAGTATTCTGTCAAAAAAGTTAATAAAAAGGACGGATAAAACGAAGGATCGGTTTGTTATGTTTCACAGATGCAAATGTATAACAAGTATTAAACGTTTATCAGTTTACATTCAGGTTATGCTAAAACATTTATCTAAAAAACGCATCTATGGGCTAACAGTTGAAGCGTGCTTAATTTTTAAGTTCCAAGTTATTTACGTTCTTTGAGTGTGGCCTTTTCTTTCTGTTTGAACGCGATGTGTGTGTGCATGGGTGCATGCGTACGTGTGAATACCGTTGCATAAAAGTGGAATTTGTTGAAGACAGCATGGTACTCTCAGTTGTATTGTTATATTATAGCTATCACATTACTTAGTCTCGAATAGAACATCAGTTCACAAATGTATCAGTTTTAAAAGAGACCACGTTCTCTTTAGTGTGTTTTTGAAACTTAAGTTTCCATAGTCGCGGAAGTTTTGATAACTGAACTTAAATTGGCTTATGTCGAGCCCAGGTTTGGACAGCGTACAAAATTGCAGCCACTTTTTTTTCGCGTGCGTATGCAAATGGAAGTTTCGGCCTTTATCTCTTATTGTGAAGTGCATTGAGTTGGTTGCTTTGAAGCTTAAATTGTTTAATACGTGCGTTATTGAACTTGCGAAGAGTTGTTTTGCTAGGGAGGCCCACTTGCAAGGCATTCGCAATCCGCGTGCGGTGACGGAAGTGCAGTTGGTCGGGGGCCGCGCCCCTTGGCTTGCTTCCTTGTGCGGGGCGGGGGGGCGGGGCACGCACGCGCGAGCGTATTGACGGAGGGCCCCGTATTTGCCCCGCGGGCGACAGAGGGCGTCCACGCCCGCGGGGCGGCGCGGGCGCATGTTTGGTAGCCGATATGCCATCGATCCGCCCGTTCACACACGTCTGTGTTGGCGGAGGGCGGGCGGCCCCTGGAAGCGCTTAATGACGTAAGCAAGGCTAAGGCTGCGGGGGAATTGAATTTGCGCCGCGTCGGTCAGGCGCTCGCGAGTGGCGCACAGCCCCAGTTAGTTAACGGTCAGTTAGTTACTCGGGCGCCGCGACGCCCTGCTCGGCGCCGGGCCAGTTACTTGACCAGCCGTCGCGTCGCCTGTGGCGCCGCGCCGCCCGCCCTTGGCCACGAGGTCCTGCCGTTACAACTAGGTATTGAAATATAGTTGTTTGAAGAAAGCGGTGTAGATAACGAAATCGAATTGGCTGGGGAACACTATGTGTGCCTTCGCTCCTACCTGCAAACCGAGTGGCAGATACTGTTAGGCTTCATCAAATGAATTTATATGAATTTTGCCCGAAAGAGTGAGAGAGGAAGTAGCAAGAGGGATTCTGTGCCTGGCATTGAATCGGCTGTGATTCATGTCGGGTGCGGGGCTGAGGGCAGAGGCAGCGCGCGGCGCCGGGGGAGCTGACCGCGGGCCGGCGACGTCAGCCGTCNGCGGGGCCTGCCCAGCCAAGCGCGCGCCTCGGCCTCCGCACCGCATCACACGGCGCATCGCGCGCCTCCCGGGCCGTGCGACGAGCCGCCCCCGCCCCCGCTCCCCACGGAGCTGGAGTGTATTTGAACTGCGGCCAATGGTTCCGGCGCCCGAGCTGCGTTTGCTCAACTCTTCCGGGCGCCGTACGTCCCCCGCCCCCGCCCCCGCGCGACACTCTTCCGCGCTGAGTTCGCGGGAGCGGGGCGGAGGAGGGGTTCTGCGGGGGCCGCGCCCTGGGAGCGCAGCGATTGCGCGCGCAGTCGTTGCTGACGTGAAAATGTTTGGGACTGTTAACTTTCTCTCGCTTGGTGTCTCCTAACACTCGGGCGTAGATTCTGATGATTGCTCTATTTTAGATTTATGTCTTATGTTAGTTATATTCTTTTTTTAATTGGAAGGTCAAAAAATAAAAATATCCGATTAGCTCTGAATGCCGGTCTCTTTTAGTAAGTTTGCATGCATCCAAGAGATACTTTCCTTTCAATTTTTTTTTTTTTTGTGTTATCAATAGTGGCTACAGATTGTTAAAGACTGGTTGCTTTAAATTTTGTTAAAAAGCCAATTTCGGCAGTGAATTTCCTTCGTTCTCTTAGCAATTCTTAAGCTCCATGTGAGAGATTAACCAAATCCAGAAGGAGAGTTTATTTTCAAAGATATTCTGAGGCGTTGGTGTGTAGTACGTTCCCATTGATCCAGCACGGAAACCGATGCTACAACTATCGGGATATTGTTTTGCAACAAGAGAACTGTGTTGGCGAGAAGATGAGAGTGCCGCCCAACTATCTGAATCCGTTACTTTGATCGTCGCGCGCATCGGTGGAGCCGCCGCTGCGGCTGGGGGGGGGGGGGAGCCTAAAGCCTCTGTTGTACGTCTTATTCGCGTGCTGCGCGCGGTAACGACTTCCAATGAGCAAATGGATCACTTCAGTGAGAGAAAATTTAATATAATTTTGGAATGTCGCCAGCTTGAAACGAGAAATAAATTAACAAGGAGGGGGGTACTATGGCAGTTCATACTCAATTATTTGTAATGGCTTGTCAACGTACACACCTGAGGCAAATGCTTAATATGTGTTCTGCAAAATTTTAAGATTTCCTTAGGGGAAACAAATTGACAAGTCTATTTCATAACGAAGAGAAGAAAGCTGTTTTTTTGTATAGTTTAATGCAGTGATGTAAACTTACGTACATATGAAGTTCGTCCTGAAAACGCATTCTCGGTTAACGAGGAAACTTCAGAACTGTATCAGTACGAGAGTCGCGTTACCATTTTTCTAAATTATTCCAAGTAAACGGCACCTACCTAACGATCTTAAATTATTGAGGTGATTACGATAATCAATTACTGGGCTAAAATTATTACTATGCTTAAATGATAAAATTGATCAAGTCACTTACTGCAGCACAGTTGTACCTAATTCAATATTTGGCATAATTTAATTGTTAAAAGCAATACTAGAATTTTTGGAGCTCTTTCTACTGTTGTAATAGCATATTCCGGCTTTGCAAAATTATCACAGATCAGCAGTTGCATCTGATTTTGCACAAATATGCCTTTGTCTGCTAATGCAAAATGGAACGAATGCATTGATTTGTTTTATTGAAGGTCGCATGAACGTGTAGGTCATGATTTACCACTATTGCATTTAACGGTATGGTAACAGTGAAGATGACATGATATGGTGATGATAGGGGTGTGAAAGGCACTACTGCCTTAACGATTTCGGCCATCCGGACCGGCCCATTGACGTTTTTGAGGGTGCATCGTCTTCAACCCGGGTTCCGCGGAACTCTAGGGATCCTTGAAAGAGTGACAGGAGTTCCTTAAGTGATTAGTACTTTCTCAGCCAAAATGCTCGTAAAATAGATATCATCTGTACGTGGAATTTTTCACTTAGGAACGGGACTGGTCTGTCTTATTAAAATATTAGATTTATACATGATCAATCAATTAAAAAATATAAGTGTAATACCCAAAATACTCCAAAATTTGTTGTTTTTCCCCTCATTTTAGAAAAAAGAATTTTGTTCACACCCGACCATACGTAAAACTCAATGTGATACGTCATGTTCCAAAATAAGCGAAAATTATTTTTTTTTAATTGTGTACTTTGATTACAAAAAAAGGGTGTTAATTAATATTACGTGACAATCACTATCTTTTATATAGTTTTCACTGTTTAAATAACTTCATTTGCTACTTAAGCATGAAGTTCCGCCAAGAAAAGCATGAGCTCGGGGGTTCGAAAGGGCGTGAAAGGTTGACGACCGCTGATGTGGAGTACTCCGCGAGTGACCTGTCGAGCCGGAAGGGCTGGCTGCAGGCCCCAGCCCCAGCAGCGCCCCCGCCTCTGCGAGGGGAAGCTGGAAACCAATTTTTGGTTTGGAGTCGGTGCTTGGGTGTAGATACTTCCTCGAATGCTCTTATGAAGGAGTTTTGCATGCGACGTGTTACAGCAATTGACGTGAATAACGAGTGAAGTGGAGAACACACACGATTAGGTCGAAAGGGAAGACGTTCCAAACTCTGGTGACAGAGAGCGCAACCTTCCCGTAATGCGACATCCTCTTCACATTTTGTTTGACTAGAGTTACCCAGCAACCGCCAATCTGCTTACATAAGTATATTATTGTTTAATTATTGTGTTGTTAAGTAAATACAACTAGTATTCTATATGAAGATTCCAAAATATACAGATTTCCACCCACGTCATGTTGCATCATTAGAATATAAATTTGCTCGTGCGCTCTTCCGCCAGAGTTGGGAACAAATTCGATGCAGCAAGGTCAAGCGATCGTTTACCGTGCGCCATCCGGCTGAATAGCTGGCTCCGCTATGACGTCGAGTTCGATTTCGAGTTGACGAATACGCAGAGGCAGAGAACTGCTGTCGATTGCTGCACGCCATGCCCTGCGAAAAGTGCCTTTTGGATGGCTGTTATCTCCCAAGTCATCACTTTTCTGACACAGAAATCCTCAATTTTCGTCGCTGCATGTGCCGCCCTTGTTCTGTATTTTGTTCCACTCCTCTCCACAGATTTTAGAATCTTCTTCACCCATTTCAAGTGGTTGAAAGTAAAATGAATGTGAACAGCATTTTAATTTAGCGTTTATCTTTCTAATATTTGTTTCATGCTTGTAAAATATGAAAAATATTATGAAAGCAACTAATCCTAATGTTTTTCCAAACCACCAGCTGAAGAATTATAAATGACCTTGTTACTGTTCATATACTGGTCTTGATGCTTTAGATGCCCCGCGTCATCTGTACATCCTCTTCCACAAAATGCCAACTCCAGATATCGCTATCTCTGCTATGCTTTAAGCGGCGTTTCTATTCGTAATGTCTCTTCGTTCCGAACTTCCACATCCATTTTTGTCATTGCTTCTATCTTTGAAATCCTTTCCTTGTCTCTTATGGCATACTTTTCAGTTTCTCTATCTGTAAAAAGTCCATCATCCTTAATTTTCGTCCTTTTTTCTCTCTCAGCAATTCGCCGTACGAACATATAACATTTAGGTCTTCTTTCTCTTATGTTCTCATTGCTTTCAACCGTTCGCGGCTGTATCTCGAACGATGCTATGTTAATCCATGCATTTCCAAGTGAAAAATTATAATTTACCTTCTAAATCAATGCTGCCATTATTAAACGAGAACTTGGTACAGCTGCTTGCAAAGGTGAGGAGGTGATAGCTTCCTTCCTCGCGCGGCCGGGTGCCTTGAGCTCCCCGGTTGGACCGGCGTCAGCCGTCGACCCGCGCTCGCGCTCGCGCGGTAATTAACGGCGCTCAGGAGAGAGAGACCTCCGCTACACCTCCCCGCGAGAGACAGCATCCTCTTCTTCCTGATTATGATCTCTTTCCTTCTCCGATTATGTGACTTTTTCTCGCAATTTGTTACATTCATGTCGAAAATAATTCTGATTTAATTGTTACCTATTTCTAAATAATGATAATAATAATAATAATAATAATAATAATAATATTTCAACTCGAGATCACTTATTATTAAATGATTGCCTATTACTTAATTTTATTAGTCAGTGTGTGTCTTTACCTTCACACGTATTTTAAATATGATTCGGATTTGTGTCGGGCTATATTATGGATTCGGTAGGATGGAAAAGTAAAGCGAACTCTTTCCCGTACCGTTTGTTGCAACCTAAGATATACATTTAATTATTCGCCAGACAAACCGCATGTGGGTGTTCAATTTATTTTATTTTCCATAGGAGCGTTTCCACACGCGTAGCCGCGCCCGCCGGCCGTGCGGGTCGCGCCGTCGAGACGGGGCCGCGTGGACGAGAAGGCCGGGTTCGATTATCGGGGCGCGCTCGACCGCGAAATTCGCTAATATTGGGCGCCTATCGATTAAAATGGAGATGGGCCCAAGGGCAGACGCCGCGCCGCCTGCCGTCCCGGGCACCGCTCGCGCGGAACATGTGCTTGGAGGGCGTTCGCGTTCGGCGCACTCCCGGGAATCTTCTGTGGAGGAGAGACGACTGGACAAATACACACAACTACATGGATACTCCCGATATGTACGGAAGTGCCTTACTTTAGTGAACTGTATGTTCCCGAAGTCATAAATGCGTTTGTTACCCGAAGGTGTACGAATTATATTGAACCATATTTTGACATTTTATACTTATTAATTTGCTAGTGTTTATATCTCTTCTCAATATTTGATTACGTTGTAGAAAACTGTAAGTTATCAATATAGTGAGGTAGATCGTACTTATCGTTAATTCTAGCAAAACTAGAATTCTAGAAAACATTGGTAAAACTGCATGAGCCAGTGTTAGAACTGTACTTCTTTCGCGTTTCATGAACTAATAATTGTTTTTATTTATAGAATGTCGATGCTAATATATTTCTGATTGTGTATATTTTAACCTTTTGTGAGTCGGTTTTGTTGTGTAGTACAAAGAACCTTTCGCCCATATGCAATCGTATGTAAATCATTCTGTCGGTCGCTAGAGCAAGAGAAAAGTTCCAAGATTGCGTGTGGGATACTGAATATTAAATAAAAGTTGTGTTCATGGCTGTTGTCTTATCCCTTTCTTCAATCTTGGCCCAAGTGTCACGCTCCTGTTGCATTGGCAGCACTGAATGGGATTTTTGTAGCGTTTTAAAACCACCGGGGATCAGTTATAGTTATCGAATATAGGCACACGTGGCTGGGGGGGGGGGGATCAACCTTTTTACAATGAATCCGTTTTTACACCCTGGGGGATGAGGTGAAATGAAAATGATAATGGAGGATCAAAGGGACAATAAAAAAACAGAACTACACACAATCACACCCGTAGCGGGACTCGAACCCGCGATCCTTCGGTCTAAGGTCGCCACGGCTCTATTGCCGTAGCGATCTCGGCTACTCGGACCGGTGTGATGTTGTTGTTGTTATTATTATTATTATTATTATTATTATTATTATTATTATTATTATTATTATTACTATTATTTTTATTATTAAACTTTTTAGAAATTTGTCTAGGTGAAAGGCGCTTGTAATTTCTGTTAATTTTTTCGCGTACCAATGAAAGAAAGTCAATTTTTCATTTACAAATTTCACATTCTGTGTATGGAGAACGAAATGTCTGAACTTTTCTAGGTCCAAAGGAGATTGAATTTAAAATTTATTGGTGAATTTGTTTTAGGTGTCCATTTCAAAAAAAAAAAAAAAAAAAAAAAAGATCTGGAAAGAGTACTTGAGCACACATTTCAAGGAAACCAACATTATATTTTGTTTATGTTTCCATTTAATTACTAATTAAATTTCTTTTCATTTATCTAGTGAGAGAGAAAATATTTCGCTGATTGCCTGAAGAAGGAACCTTGCATAAAATTTGCCACGGCTCCTTGGTCTAGGTACAGGCTATATTTTGATGATGCCCTAGACGAAGCATGTCAAACATTATTTGTGGGCGCATGGGAGTGTTCCGCAGGGCCAGCCGCAGGCGAGCGCCTAACGGGGCGCGTGTGCGTGCGCGAGCGGTGGCGCCTCGCTTAATCGAGTTAGGCGGCGCTGTCCTTTCCTTTGCATCCTGCGGAGGTGGAGTTCGCGCCTCGGCTGAGAGGCGCGGCCGCCCCCACGACCGGGAGTCATTTCCTCGGACGATCCTTGGGGAATTGCGCAAGATGAGTGTTTGAATTTCGCTCTGTCTGTGAAGCATTGCAGTGAATTGCGGTTGTGACGGGGTTCAATTCCGCGATAGCTGCGCTGGGTTGCGCTCTTGTGAGAATACGGTGACTTTCTCGGTACTTTGTTGACTAGCTGTGTGCTGGTGCGGTTCTTGTCAGAAGTTTATGGATCGCATAGCTGCGGCCGACATCTCGCGAGCGTAGTAGTTCTTTTCATGGGAAATAATTCGTAACTCTACTCCCGGATCGCCTTTCATATACGCACTTCGCTGGAAGTTAAGTAATCTTATTACAATTATTGTATTGGAGATCTCACCCAGGCAATTTCTCTGAATCAGTGGGTACATTCTCGCGTATAAATAATATACTTTCTTCCGGAGTCAAATTTCTCACCTCAAAGAACTCATCAAAAACGTCACTCATCACTAAAAAATTGAAGACGTAGTCTGAAGGATACGGAACCGAGATGACGTTCGACGTCTGCCGGCAATCAAAACTGCAGTATTATATCCCAATAAATGTGCATGACTATTACTTTTCACTTTTGGGTACCCTATCTGTCATTTCAATCGTAAGACATCAAAAGTGTCCATTACACCCCACTGCTGCCACAGCTAGCCCGCCATCGATCAGTTCGCGGTAGGGCTCCGTGAGTCAACTCGATTGTCAAACAAGATTGTGCTAAATGAGATGAATGTGAATTGAATGACGCGATCGCGACGAGCAGATTTACGCGCGTTCTAAACACCCCCGGCGAGCGAGCGCATTGAGCGCAGCGTTGCAATGGAGTGCGTCATGTGCCTGTCGGCTCGGCCTTCTCGGAGGGAGGAGCCACGGCGCTGGACGAGATCGCCCTGCACGTGGGTTATGGTAGAACGTTGTCACTTTTCTTAGCCAAAATAGTTGAGAAAATAAGTAAGAAACGAATAAGATCCTTTGGTGCTGGGCCTTTGCTTTTTGGTGACACTCAATTTAAGTAACCTTATACATTGCTTTTTTTTATCACCAACATCCAATTGATTGGTTCAAATGTTGGGTGAGTGGGGAAGAATCTCATTGTACTCGTTACGAAAATATTATTCTGCCTTGGAGCAGTTGCGGAAGCTAGGGTAGTTGGAATGGTCGTACTTGTTTCACGGCGAATATGTTTTTGTAATTTATGTTGTAATGAGTGAGCGCCCCTTGTCCTGAGAATGAAATTTGTTGTGTTCCATTGGGGAAGAAACGTCTTTCCTCCGCCAGCGTGTTTTAACTTTCGTACTGTACGATTTCATCTTCCCTGTCCTGTTATACAAGCCGACGATCATGTTTGAGTAGCATATGTTGCGTCCGAGCAGATGCACCACGCGAGCGCTGTAAATTAGCGGCCTCGCGCGCAGCGCAAAGGAGCAGCGGAAGGAGCTGGCGACGGAGCTGCCGTCGTTTGTTTACACGCTGCAGCAACCAGAAATAGTGCACGCGGCGGAGTGGAGTGGAGTGGAGCGGAGCGGAGCGGCTGGCGGTGGCGCTTGCAGGAGCAGACGCCGCCCTTGAAACGAACCCCCACCGCCCGCTGCGCGCCGCTCAGCCGCTCGCGCTGGGTCGCGGCCAAGCGGGCGCCGCGCCAACGCCGCGCCAACGCCCGCCCACGCGCCGCTGCTCGTGGCCCAGACGCCGCGTGTTGACGCCTGCGCTTCCTAGTGCCGCTGCCACCGCACGTCAGCCGTCGCCCTTCTCCGCCGTCCACCTTGTTAAGCGCTTCCGGCCTCACGCTCGTCGCCACCCCGCCCCTTCTCTTCCGCTCCCTCGCCTCTCTTTGGGCAGCCGCCTTCGCACGTTCCACGACCTTCATAACCGCCCCGCCCCGCCCCGTCCCCCGGCTCCGTTCGGCCGGCGCCGGCCCTTGCCTCCCGAGGGCCATCTCCATTATTGGAGGCGGGCGACCATAAAACGACGGCGGCGGCGGCGGCGCGTGCGGCCCCGCGGTCGATCTGCTGCCTCTCAGCGCCCCGCCCCGCCCCGCCGCGATGCGAATCAGTGGAATGGCCAGCGAGATCGCGGATGGCTGCACTTACGGTATTACGCTGATGCGACTTGTGCTGGTTCTTACCAACGGGCGAATGGCCAGGCGTATGAGGTGTTTAGGGACTAGATCCACCCGCTGCGTTTCCTCCTTGCAGCCGAACGAAAAAGATGGGGGAATTGGAATAGCAAAGAGAAAAGCGTAGATGCGAACGAAATTGTAGCATCATATTTGTTTCAGAGGAATTTAAATATATTGTACTTGTCAAAAGAATTTATAGCCAATTCCGTTAGGATAACCGTTGAATAACCCGAGGAGATATCGGACTGATCCATCATTTCCAGTAGATTCTCTGTAAGGGTCTCTCACTCCCCTGTGTTGTAGTAGCCGAATGCAATCATATTCCACTCTGGCATCGTGGTGGCGAATGCAGTCAGACAAGAGCTCTGTGTACAAATCTGTTTATTTAAAAGATGGTCCACTCTTTCCAGCACTAGCGTTATGCTCCACTGCTCTGCACCCCGTCGCTGGTGCTTCCGCCACCCAGGCGCTTCGGCGCACTCGCAGAGCGCGAGGGGTCGACATCGCGCTCTGGGCGAGCAGCGGCTCTTGTGGCGCTCTCGCCCGTCCCCGCGGGAGGTCACTATCCGCCGCGTGTTTGCCCTACGGACGCGACGTCGATGTTTTGAGGCTCCTCTAGTATCATCTGACATTAAATTCGTGTTTATCAATTCGCCAAAAAAGGTGTGATAAGAAGGTGCCGACCCTACGCCCACAGCATACTTGTTGGTCATATCGCAAAATGCAAAATGAACATGAAGGGGGAATACAATGGCATAGTCATCTCCGGTTAGAGAGTTTGGTCGTTGTAGGTAGTGCAACCTACCTTTGTTTCCTACTCATGAATAACAGTCTTACTGTCAGTTATTTCATATTTTAACTTTTACAGTGTTGTGATCATGGGAAGTTTTCATTGAGAAACAAAACATCGGGGGGGGGGGGTGATAATACGTCGATATTTGGAGAACATCGACATTGATGTCGCATCCCTAGATCGCCTTGCGTCGTGGGGGGTCACGACTCCCCCTCAGTTGGCCCTTGTTTCCAACGTTACAAGTCCATCCACTTGTGCTTCCGAATTATTTCACTCTTCTTGCCTCGTATCGTGGTCAGTTCCTTTACTTCGGAAGGGAAAATCAGTCCCTAGCATTCAGTGACGAATATACCTTTCATTCCATGAAGTACCTCCGAAGTGAACTGTCTTAACCTGAACATGCCTTTGATCTTCGGGAAAGTTTGTTTGCATATTAACTGCACTTCATGAACCATAATCATTCCTACGTCGAATGAAACATTCACCAAATGTGTGGAACAAGTGCAAGCACACGAATTGATGGAATAAATAATGGTGCATAGCGGGAATGTAAGACTCGGAACTACGTGAAATCATGTAGCGAATTCTTCATTTAGGTATACCAGCCTTACTTTAAGTATTTCAAGTGCTGTTTGTGCTAGTAGAGTGCTGGTTCCCAAGATGTTAGAGAGATTAAATTTATAAAGATTATTGGAAAATAATCTTCGTGTAAAATACCCTAGGGCGCTCCAAGAACTAGCTTATCTGAAAATGAGGGAACAAAATATAGGAGTCTAACCATTCCGTCGTTAACGGGCCATCGGCGGTGGCCATTGATAGACCACGGTCATTCTGCGGACGCTCTCTTGACGCTTGTCAGCTCGATGTGATGGCGCCTAGCGACTTTCCAAGCATCTCCAAGCAGCTGTGATAGTCCATCCAGAAGAGATTACAAGAGCTTTATGTAATTACCGACATTTATAAGTATTTAAATGGAGGACGTAGAACATCTGCAAATATCCTCTTTTCGAATACCACATTCCCGCGTTCTTGGATGTGTGGAGCGTGATCGTGAAGGTTGAACGCAACTGTAATTCGCTGCAAACCACAGAGACCTGGCCACAACAGACGACGGCCGGCGAAAGAGATCAGAATCAGTTTTCTAATATTTGAGATTGTCGTAATTGCGGCGGGCGCCGTCTGCCGCCGTTGGGACCGCACTGGAATCGCGGTCGATCCTCGCGGAATTTGCGCAGAACAAAACGGATTCGCTGCATTCTATCAGGAGGCCCATTTGTGGCCCGTATTTTACATTCCATCGTTTATGTCCCGTCATTCTTCGCATCACTGTTTCATCCAATGCACCGTTGACCCAAACCAAATGTACCGCGCCGGAAATTCGTTTAGAAGAAACGAGGCAGAAAATGTGGCTCTCTGTCGTTTGTCAAGGCACATAGTATTTGCGCCAAAGTACATTTGTTATGATAAACGTCCTTTGTACGCTTAATATAATATAATATTTAGCGTACGCTGAAAGTATAGCAGTCGCTCTCTACTCGCGAAATGGCGATTATGTGGAGGCGTCTTAAGGCCATGACGTGAATAGCATGTCCGCTGAGGTTGCTGTTGGCCGCTTGCTCGCCGCGTCGGAAGTTGTTGCGAAGCAGGAGCGCGGGGGCGGGGGTCGCTCCTCCCAGCGCGTGTCTGTGCGGAGTTGGGTGATGCGAGAGCGGAGCGAGGAGTGAGTTGGAAGGGAGGCCAACTCTCTCCTTGGGCGATGCTGGTTCCTTGTGTTCATTTTCATTCGTATGATTCAAACACGTGTGTATGTGTGATGTATCTGAAACAGAGTGAGGTAACGGAAAGGGCGAGTTTCTCGAATGTAATTATTAATATTAAGTAAATGGACTACTCAACCCTGCGTTTGCAACGGGAGAATGATATATTCATATTTGGATTATCGTGATGAGTGCACAAAAGTGTTAATAAAGAAAGTGGCTCTTCATGTTTTTCGAGGAAGAAATGCGGTGAGAACGCCGGAAGTGAAGCACCTCGCCGCGGGGCGAGTTCAGCGCCGCCAGGGCGCGTGTGGACGCGAGGCTAAATTCGAAAGGGGCGCAGAGCGGGGCGGCCCATTATCACGGCGGAGCAGCGCGCGTTATCGGTCCCCCCCCCCCCCGCAGAGTTACGACGCGGCGCTGAGTAAACGGCGGCGACGATGCGACAACACGCGTTGGCCGCGCGCTCGCTCACTGGAGCCAGGGCGGGGGCGTCATTTAAATAAGCGTCCTCCAGGGGAGTTCCAATAGTGTCCCCTGGGGTAATTTGACTCGCTTAAAAGCGCTTTGCGCGGTGCCGCGGGAGCAAAAAAGCCCAGCCCCGCTTGTGCCGTCTGGGGCGACTTGCGGGCTACGAGTCAGGGCCTAGCGCACTGCGTGCGAGCCGACCGTCTCCCGCCGGAATTTTCTCTGTTCACGTGTCTTTCTTTTCACCATTGCTCCTTCACCGCACCACCCATTCATCAACATGGTCTTCCATTCCAGGTATGACCTCGTGACCTCGCTTAGTGAAATCATAAAAAAGATGACCACTCGGTCTCCCCGTACATTCTCCGCTTTTCTGTGCTACACCCACGCCTGGATTACTTACATGCTAACTCAATCCTTTCTTTTGCGATGTCATTGTCACAAATCATTAAGACGTCCTGACACTAGCATCTCTGGTCGCTCATGTTAAAGACTTGTTGGGCAACGCTGTTCTTGATCGCGATAAAGAAGTGCTTGGCTAGCCGGGTCTGTGAGAATCAGACTTCGTCTTCAATTGTCGCGGTACAGTAGAGTCGATTGAGACTTTTTTTAAAAAAAACTGGAATCGACGAATTAGGTGATTTCAAGGCAATATTTCGAGCAAACGGTCTTGAGGAGGCAAAATAACACTTCCCCCCAGAATCTAAGTCCGCCCCGTTTCCGCCACCTGCGCGCGAACCCACTGCCTGTGTACGCCCGCGAGCCTCGCACATGCAGCTCGCCCTAACGGCGTCGCTAACAACTTGCGTCACGGCTCACAGGAGTGGATGTAGGTTATTCTCGCTGTAGATGCTTCTCGCAGTAAAAATAAAAATACCATGAGGACGGGAGGAGTTTACTCACCTGAGGTGAGTTAAGCTTATCCGTTCACCCGACTGCACGTTCAGTCAACGTCAAGTTTGTGCGCGGGAGCGAGGGCGATTGGGTCGACGCAACGGTCAACGCATTCAGGTCATCACATCATCACGTTTAACTTTCTCCTTTCTTCAAATCGACAATATGCATATGCGACTTAACACGCGTGGTGCACTGAGGACAATCTCTCATCCACATCAAACCTAACATTGATCCTCCCGAATTGCAAATGACTCGTTCTGTCGAGGCTTTGTGGATGCTATTGGTTAGGGCAAATTGTGAGTGGTTGTATTTGTTTTTTATAATTACATGCTTGTCGCATGTAGAGAACAATTTCACTTGCGAAGGTTCTGCAAGAATGGCGAAGCTTTATCCAATGAGCGAGTTTTGAATATGTGCATAATATTGTATTGTTTTAGAAAGAAATGATTAATGCCATGATTTTTTCACATTGTATTGTTGAATCGAAGCAAAGTGAGCGTTCAGTTTGTGCTGTTCATATTTTAACTTTTGTGTACTAATACACATTTAATGTAACGATTCTCTTGCTATATCCAAATATGTGATAGCGTTGTGTTCATTAATTGTGGGCAAATACCTGGCATTCTTTTTTAATTGCCTTTCATTTATTCAACTATTACATTTTAACATAATCCTGCAGTTGAATTTTTCTGAATTTGTTTTTTGTGAAACGCTCCTCGCATTATTAATTTGCTACAGATGAGGTAGTGCAACATTTATGCTGCAATTCATTTTGTAACCATTCATTTGCAAGCCTTTTCAATCCATCCATGCTGCTTTAACGCAAATTGCCACACCTCTCGCGCATTGACTTGTTTGTAATGACGGCACGCGTGGAAATAACTCTGCTTTGGTGGACGTACAATCTATGATCAAGATTCAAATGCCCTAGGGAATTTGCAAATTCATTTTTCCCTCTTCACGGTAGTGTGTGCGCTTCTAAAATGTTTGGAATCCCCAGCGCGGCCTAGTGTGCAACTCGCGAGGAATTTCTGCAGAAAGTACTTCGCGGCCATGGAGGACCATTCGAAATTTTGTGCAATAAAAAAGAAAACAATTTATATTGAAAACATCGATCGTGAGCAAAATACTGCTTCATTAAATACTGCCCAAGGTAGCATTGGAATGTTATTGATCATTAGGTGCTTGTATTGAAGTATTGATGAAACGAAGGCTAATGCCAAGTTCATTACCGCGAATTATTATTATTATTATTATTATTATTATTATTATTATTATTTAACTTAAGCTATTTACAAAAGTTTAAAAAAACGTTTTCTCGGTAGGTGTCGGCCGTTTTGATTATACTCGTGCGTTAGTTGACCAAAATTTCGTCCCTTTGTTACAACTTCGTTCTTAAACGTTCTTCTGTTACTCGTTTTCATTCGTTCATTCATTAGTTGTCAGCATACCAACAACCTCGAGGCTTTACGTCACTAAGACGTTGATGAATGATGTTCGTGAATGATGATATGAAATATGTAAAGAGTGTCGTGGTAATTTACCTTTCTTGCCCACACTCGTTCGTTGCCGCAGCAACCCTGTGTGCGCTACATAGTCTGCCAACTTTTTATCACCGTTCCGTATTTTCATAGTGATATGTAATGTGTCTCTATTTGTGTGAGAGTGTTGGAATATTATACCAAAGTTCGCTGGATTGTTCCGGAAGAAAGTTGTGGATTTTGAGAGCGGAAAATCTCTATCGGAAGGAAACTAAAACCATTGAGACGCGTCATAATTTGTGGCATCTCAGTTTAAGTAATGTCTCTCACACCGGAGACGTTATTTTGCTTGAGTAATTCTTCCGTTCTCTACTAGATGGCATTGTGTCCCCTCCGCTTGACCTGTATATGAGTCTCTATTACTCAGTCATTGATTGACTGGAAACAAAAAGCTGAACTGCCATATATTGACAATTGTTTAATATAATACTTTTCTTGAAGTACCTTCTGCTCATACGGAATGGTAATATTCTTAAGGAAAGTGAAGCGATCAACATGTTGCAATTGAGTGAACGAGTGAAATTATCATTAAATACGGGATTGTGGTGAGAAATGAATTTGCAGTAGGCGCATAGACTCTACCCTCCGTTCTTCAATTCTATTAAATTCAGTGATGCCTTATTTCGCGCCGCGAGGCTCAGATCGAGGCCGACGTTTCCGAGATATCACGCAAACTTCGCTACGTCCTTTCGCCTTCTAACGGGAAAAGAAGGCACCATTCTGGCCACGAAACTTGTAATTTAAATTCAGGAGAATCTCTTTTGCAGTGATTGGAAGATCTTTTTTGCTGTGCAGTAAATCTACTACAGAGGACAGTCGTCTTTACTTCTTTACTCTTTATCGAGTGTCCTGGCTGGCAGTGCAGTGCCGGAGCGCAGGGGGCGCTGGTATCTCCCGCTTAACAAGGCGGCGGCGGCGGCGACGCCCGGGGCTCGTATCTAGCCGCCATGCGTGGTATACGGCCCCGATAATTCGCGCTCTCCGGTTCTTTTCGCCCCGAGCCGTGATGAATTGTGGAGGCCGTGAGCGGAGCGCGATATGGAATATTTTAACGGCGGGCGCTCTTTCGCCACGCACATGAATCTGCTGCTGCACAATCTCGTGCTGGGCCAAGGAATAAATGGAATCGGGATCGTGGATCGTATTCTTATGCAATACCTGGCCACCACAGGTTAAATTAATATTTTATTTATTATTTTAGATAATCTCGCGGGGTTACTATTCCAGTTTTTTATTCGACTCTCCAGTGAAAATGAATCATCTTCTAACAAACGTCAGGATTGCAATGTCTGTGAGAATCAATAGAGTAATGATGTCGATTCAATGACTATGAAACAATGGTATGAAGAGAGGAAAGGAAAATGTTTAGCTTGATAATACAGCCTTTTATAACACTCGTGTAATACAAAATATGAAATTTCGGAGTTTTCATGTATTGTTACACATTTATGTTATCAAATAATCATATGTTTGGAAAGTTTGTCATAGTACATTATTCTGCTATCAAAGTTAATTTGATAGCTTATAAATCCATCCAAATAATCTTTGGATTTTACAATTTAAACATACTCCAATGTATCGGCGTTAGTAGTTGTCATTATGGTCTCAGGATGGACCCTAACCAGACTGCTTATCTCTCTCATTGCTGTTTTACCGAAAGTCATGTCTCAACTGATGTCTCTGCGCTCTCTATGACCGGGAGGTCTAAAGTTCGAGACCCGACGGTGGCAGTATTTTCGTCTCTTGTCACCTCGGTCGAATTCAGTCGCTGTCTGGAGGAGAATTCTGTCGGCCGGCTGCGCTGATCGGCACTTTTCCGTGGTTTCTCCAGGAGAGTGCCGGAGCAGTACCCTAACAAACGGGCCACGTACCGCTCGCAATCTTTCCTACTTCTTCCTTCACCTGTCTTCACTCTTTACGTACACTTACACTAATATTCACTGCACTACCACACTTGCCGGGAGACCGGTCGGGATCTTAGAGTTTGTGTCGACGCGGGCGGCGCCCCACCGGTGGGAGATACCTGGTTGGGGAAACCCTGCTAGCCGACGGTATGTCGACGCTGGATCTCGCCATCCAGTGGGGGAATGCCCACCGCCACCTTCCGAGCAGAGACACGCACTATACGTAAGGGACTAATGACCTCGGTAGTTGACGTGACCGGAATGACTAACAACCAACCAACCATCATTACTATTTTGTCAAAGCTATAATGGTTCTCGTAATAATCTCGTTCGTCGAGGATTTGCAAATTATTTCTTGTATTTGCTTGAGGATGAATTGTGGCGTAGCCGTCATCACTCTCTGCCGTGCTGACGAAGAAACCTAGTAACTCCCACCGGCCTCGTGCAGCGCGCTGGGGCGAGGTGAAGCGGGCGCCGCTAAGCCCCCCCGGCGCAGGCGCTGCTCCGGCCCGTGGCTGTGCGGCCCCGCAAGGTGTTGCTCTTGCGGCGAGACGAGATGCTTCGTTGCAGCTGCGGCAGAAGTCATTTCCCTTTTGGAAGTCATAGTGAGCTCTAACGTTTCACTTCCAGTGTTTTGTAGTTCGATCATGTCCCTTATCAGCGCGGAAAGAATACTTTTTGTTAGTAGCTTCGAGACATTTTCGGTTACAAAATTGGTTAAACTATAAGGTATCTTAGAGAAACTTTGCTAAATAGAAATATTTAACGAGGCAATTGATTACACAGCAATCAGATACATGTGTTGGTCAGGGAAGGGTCCTGTCCACTTCGGCACAAAGGTTTTATCGAGATCATTCATTTTTCTGGTCGTGAAGACCACGCACATTTTTCCAAATGTTTGAGGTGTAATTTTCCTTTGATGTCCTCATGAACAGAGTGCACTAAATCAAGTAGAGTTCAAAAGTTCGTGTGGGGAAATCGATCAAACTATTGGCTTTATAGATCCATTTATATTGTTCTCTTCTGAGTGCGATAAGGCTTGTGTGTGCTGCGCTCTATTTTCCCAGTAGTTTACGTCGGCCTCTCCGCTGTGAGTTTGTGCGACACGTCTGTAGGACGGAGCTGAAGCCTCTTTGACCGGGGCCAATCGATGGTGAATTTTCGAAGCCAGCTACGTAGCTATCATCAACGCTGCCACTGGGCGAGTGACCGTTTTACAGAAGGCCTGCACATCGTTCGTTCCCGTCGTTTCAATCAGCCAATGGCATGCGTGTGCTCGAGCATCACTTCGCGTAGCCGGCCACGAACCGCGTGTGATGCTTGCCTTCTGGATCGTGGACCCACATCGACCCTCAGGACTTGGTGACGGCTTCACAGTGTAGCGCTCTTCACGTATAAATCTTTTGTCGCCATTACGAATACTCGGATGTTGCGCGAAGACTCAAATCGCACAGCAACGCTCTAGGAGGAACACAAATTATATAATCCTGAGTGCCACGCTCATTTCTGAGGAGGACCTTCTCCCCCTTCAGCTGCTCAGGGTGAGGTCGTAATGGGCCACTGATGACGAGAGATGAAATATTTCAAATGCGACGATCATATAGGATACAGTGTGATACAGGATGTGTGAGAACCCTACAACACCAAAACACGTGGTAAAGCAAACATTTCTTACCTTTAGCTTCTACTCCATGTACTTCGACGTAGCGTATTATTCTGTATGATATCAGTATCGACACCTATCCCGAATCCGCCTTGTGCCTCAGACACTCCTCGTGGATCGGCCGTGAATTGCACTCGGCCCCGGCGGAGGAAGACGAGCGCTGGAGGGAGTACGTTAGCTCGCGTGTGCTCGCCTCGCGGCGGCCAACAACCGGCTTTCGACCCGCGCCGCCCGCGGCGACGGCTGCCGCGCTCGCTCTCCCGCCCCTCCCGCCCGCCCCGCCCCGCGCCGTACCAGGCTAGGCCAAGGCTGCGCCGCGAACCGCCCAGCGTCGCCACGGACGTAACACCACCTTGTGCAATGGAGCGCGAATGCTGCTGTGCCCGGGCGCTAACGTTCCCTCGTCTGGGTACACCGATTCAAATCCCAGCCCTAGGTGGACCGTGCAGGTAGCGGCAGCTTTTCTAGTAGTTCTCGTTTCCCCTTGCGTCTCATTCCCCCAGTGATCCATCCACTTATAGCGGCAAGCCGCTGTAGGTTTAGAAATCACATTAAAGAGACAAAAACAAATAAACTTTTGCACTCGAGTTTAAAAGGTTAGATAGAGTTCTTCTCCGACAAGTCGCAGAATATTTTCGCCATATGCATACTTTCTTCATCTAACTCATTTTTTCCAATTAAAAACTGCTCATTACCGTCGTCTGCGTTGGCATTTCTAGCTGAAGATGAGTGTGTGTACTTCAGTTGTTTAAAAATACAACAGTTTTTTTTTCTATGCTCTAACTATACATTATATTATTGTCAGGCAATCTCAATTATTACCTGCGACTCGTCCAGGTTGTACTATCAATCTAGAGAATGACTGACGGAGGATTAAGAAGGAAAGAACTCTCGTGAATATTCGTCTCTTGTGGTTCCAATCTTTGCCTGGAATTATAACTTGAAATTATCCCGCATAAGCAATCAGCGTCTAGATTTCTCGTGCAGAGCTCTCCAGCTGCAAATTCTGCGCCGCGTCCATCGCTCTCCGAGTTAGTATTTCTTGAAGTGTGTGAATGACGATGTTGTTTTTGGTTGGGCATTTACAGGTACAGACATTTTTGTTCCTCGTAAGGATTTTTCTCCAGATGGTCTGCAAAAGGTTTCGCGAATAGGCGAGTGAAATTACGTCGTGACAGATTAGGGAGTTCGTCTTGATTCCATGGGACGGATTCAGAGTAAGCTGCTTATAAATTCCAATTAATGGTCTTCAGAGCGTAAGACGAGATTGGCTGTGCTACAGCGCAGCCGTGGAGATCTGATTTACATTGCGAATTGTTATGACGTGCAATAGCCCTTAAAATAAAATGTGTTTTGGTGCGGTAAAAACATTTTAGTGCCCAAAACTTAGATGGTGTTCCTTCTTCCATAAACAAATGCTATTTGTAAAATTTGTTTTGAAAATGGGTTTTAGCACATATACTGACTTTCTAGTTTTAGGTTACTGAACGGAGAGGCTTCATTTGGATGTGTGCTGTCTGTAGAATCTAGTTCAGTAGTTATATTTACGCATACCGTACCGTTGTTAGTACATCTTGATTAGTATTTACACTATTGGTTAATTTTAATTAACAGTTTTTTACTTTTAACTACGTAACTTTATTCTGCAATAAGAGAAAACGGCTAATAAGATAAAACATTTCTCAAGATTTCCGATTCATTTCTGCCTGTGACTGTCCCGTAACATTCTGCGAAATCTCGTAGCAGGATTGTGGCCTGATACGTTATCGCGGAAGTTCTTGTGTGGAAAGAATGAACGTTGCCAGTGTAATGCAGGCGGAGGGCGTCGGGCCCGCCCCTTTTGCTGGCGCCTCCCTTGCCAGGGCCTCTTCGATGGCTCGGGGGCGGCGAACTAGCTTCCCGTGGGGGCCCGGATTCCATTCCTGCTCAATGCAACTAGAGTAGTGTCTGTTCTGTCGCTGACTGTTGAAGTAAAAGCTCTGGTGGAGTTTGCTAGTTCCGGTGGAGAGGAAACGTTATCTTCGTCACATGTCTCTCTTACCCCTAAGCGTGGGAATTACACTAGGTCCAAACAAGGGCGACACAGTTAACTAACTGGCCGGCAAAGTTGGACTATCGACTCAAAATGCGAAATGCATACGTATTTCAAGAGGGTATCAAAGGGGTTCTACATCACCATCTTTTATGCACGACCATACGAGTCTTCGTTGATGTTTCCGAAAACCACACAAATGTTTCGGTTGATCCGTGTTGGTGGTAATCTTAGAGTTGTATCAGGAAAACAAAGCGTTCGTCTCTCTACAACGTCAGGAAACTGTAAACACATTATCTTACTGCCCATATCTCTTAACAGGATCGCGTTGGTGACTCCCATCTGCCTTAAGTTTTGGTGGTATTTTATGGAACCGCACATAGGCGAGGTTTAATTGAGGTTTTTGAAAGAAAAAAAAAAAAAGGCGAACATATAAAATGTGTATTTTCTTGTGCGAACTATCTCACTCGTCATCTGAAACACCTGCCTCTTCTTTCGCCAAAAAGCATTCAGGGAAATTAAGCGCTTAAGAATTAATATGGTTTGGTCGACCTTCGCGTTATCCTTATACTGCAATCCGTACAGATTCATATGTAGCGCGGTCAATTATTGTTTTTAGCCACTGCCAAGAGTTTTCGCAGAAGGGTAGGGGACAATTTTTCTCATTTGCCTTTCTTAACGTCAGGTTTGGTGTAGGTTCTTAAGTTTTAACTCTACAACCTCATTGCTAAATTACTAGAGAAGTTACGTTGGCGATTGCAGTAAAGTAACTGGGAGATAGTTGTTTTTTGGTAAATCCTTATTTCGTACGTTAAATAATAACTTATATTATTAGGCAACTATTGCGGAAATGCCAATTTCAGCCAAACACGCTGAAGTAATATTAATTTCCCTCTTGTCAGATCGTAGCAGCTAAAGTATTCGGGATTTCGGAGCTAGTCGTACCACTATACAAAGTAAGAACTGTATTTCCGCGTGATTTCGCCAATTCTGAGTAAGATCTGATCTGAGATTGCTTGCAAGCTAGTGAATGGAATGCCGGCTGAGTGGGCGAACGTTGATAATACGGGCCAGAGCAGTGGTCGTAATGATAATGAAATATTTTACTGCGTCCAAAATTATTATTTTCAAAAAGAATAGAAAGAAATGGGTGGACAACAGGTTTAGTGTAATTACTGGTGAAGTTCGTTCGCACTCTTTTGCTCCTTCATTCGCAGCAGTCGTTTAAAGGTAGTTTAAGTTGTATAATGAAAAATATAATTGTAAGATTTGTTATTGTTTCGTGTATATTATAACATTTTCTTTCCAAGCGCCCACAATAATTGAATAGCGAGATGGAAATACTCCAAATGTAGTAGTAAACCAAGTACAGATAATTGCAGTCAAGGGGTATTTTAAAGTGTTTCATTATAGCCCATATCACAACATCGAGTTCTTCCTTTTCATCTTCTTCAGTTTTACATGGTTCTCATTACATCAGAGAGCGACGCGGGAATGTCAGCGTAATAGTAACTTTAACTTCTTCCCCCACCTTGTTAAGGCCTGTCTCAGCAGTGGCTGGCTTCCTGCCGGGCATTCGCTGCTTTTCCTCGCGGCAAGTCCCTTTCTTCCGTTAATTAGAGTAACATGGAGCGGAGCGGGCCTCCGTAACAAGCGAGCACCGGAAGAACTAGCCCTGCCTCCCCTCTGCCCTTTCGGGCTGCCCGACTTCCGGAATGACTATCGACGAGGCTCTTCGACGAGTGGTGGAAGCGGGAGAATTGCGGCTAAACGAAATTTCTAGGCCATCGTCGTCATCATTTCTTTACCGAAAGCAACGCTGGCGGTGTAGTTCTTGCTCATCGATAAGATTTCTTAGAGATGCGATTAATGCATGATTTGACATGCATTAATCCCGCCGGTTGTTTACTCGTGTAATATGAAACAATTACTATTACAATCACAAGCATCGACCTTGCCCGAAGGTCTTGCTGAAGAGTAGAAACTACTCGTTTATTGGTTTGCGGAACCTGATTTCATTCGTATGTTACATTTGTTTAGTTCCGTGATGACTCTCTACACTGGGAGTGCGCGCGCTTGGGATGAGCAATAAGCATGAAAAACATTAAAGTTTAAAAGCAACTACAGCAGTACAGTTTTGTCAGCCCACGTGATTTCCCGTTGGCGTGTGACAGGACATGGGCTGCTCCTGTGACGCCAATGCGAGGGTGCCGGGCGCCGCGGGGCGATTGTGCGCCCGAGACGTATTTTTAGACGCGCGGCGCGGGGCGGGGCGGGGCGGCGAGGCGCCCTCCGCCCTCCGCCGTGCGCACGGGCACAGCGCAATGGCACGCCGCGTTGGTGGCTGGCTACGCGACCTTCCGCAGCTGCTCTTGCAATCTTGGCTCGCGCCAAATCCGATCTCTCATTATTGCGCGGGGTGCGATAGGAGCGGGAGCGGTTGCGTGGCCCGGCGATCGCGCGCCCGGCCGCCAGGGTCGCCAGGAGGGCCGTCCGTGAAGTCATCCGCCTTAATAGCCCCGTAATTCCCGCGCTCGTACTCTTGCGGCGCGAGGCGGCCGGGGACAGGATCCAGCCGCCTGGCCTCGCCTCGCCTCGCCTCGCGCGGGGTCATCGTGGCAACGCCGCCGGGCCGGGCCGGGCGGGGCCTGAGCCGGCGCTCGCCGCATGGCGCGCTGCTTCCTGTGCCCGGCGCGATGTGTAGCGCGTGCGTGTTGCGGGCGGGAGGGGACGGCCAGACCACTGGAACCGCTCTCCCTGGGCGCGGCGCGTGGGCGGACGGGCAGCTGGCGGCGAGGAATGAACGAGGGGCGGCTGCCCTGCCACTCTCTGGCACGGATTAGTGGATCATTTTATCCTTACTACCAGCGTGCATCGGCTGTCTTTGATATGACAATTATTTTCGATGACACTGTTTTCTCAATCATTCTTACTAGATTCTAGTGAGAGATGTTTTAATACATTGAGGCACATATATGAAAAAGAAGGAGTGTACATTTGTTGTGTAATATTTTCCCCTGAAAATAGCGATTAGAATCTTGTTTCTTTACTTTTCTTTATGAGATATCTGAATTGTATTGTCATTGCTTTCTTTAGTTTTCATTAAGAATTGAAGAGATGATTAGTATGCAATCGGAATATGTCACTCGTTTTAAACAAGCCAGCTGTTCGAAACAGAAAGGAGACGAGCAGGAACCAACACATGTTGTAAATAAATATATTAAAAAAATTTTTAAAAAAAGTTGATCGGAGAACTCATTACGATACAATTTTGAAAAAGGTACGTTAAACAATACCCCAGACATAGCATTATACATAGACATGTAAATGTAGAGAGATTTCCAACTTTTTTTAAGACTAAGCTAATTGTTTGCTTGAGCAATCATTGCCAAATAACCTTGACTCAACCCCTCTGCTTCTAAGAACTGGCTCGGAAGGAGGGGGAGTGCCACTGCGAATAGTGCTGGAGGCGAATGACAGTCGACAGACGCTCCTGTTCGTCTACTCGTTCTATAGCAACCTTGCATGAGGCCACACGCACTCGATCTGAGCCCAGGTGGGCTAGGGGCGGTCGCCCTGGCAACCACAGGGTCTACGATTCTCCCTCGCAGCAAATGACGCTTCTAACAAGAAATGCCATGGTACGCGCAAATTAGCATAATTACATGAATTTCTCAAGAGTAATTTTTATGAACGTGCGGCATTTATTGGGTATTAGGGTGACATTTTTACATGCTAAATAACACGCGCAGCATCTTTTATTTGTGAGAGATTTATTTGCATTTGTTTCAATTGATTTGTTATGTTAATTAAAAACACTCACTTAATTGCAGTGATACGCTTTGAAGAATTTATAAAAACAATGGCATCCCTATATTTGTGTCAATGTTCCATTCCTTGTAGCCTCTTTGACAACTGCCAAACAGTTAATCAGGAGCTTCAGCGTTGCCAAACGCATTCGTTTATGCCTTAATCATGTGTTGAAATGTCACGTCGGCAGATCGCACTGAGTCTGTCAGTGATCCGGTGGGTGAACGAAAAGAGTAGGTTCTTTAACCCATTGGTTTGGTGACAATAGTCATAGTGGTCATGAGATATCTCAAATATTAATATGTAGGGATTTTCTGTCTTCAATTTACTAGCAATGTGTGGTTAGTCGTAGTATATCGCTGTATCCTCTTTGTAGTATAGTAAGAAAATATGTAATTATGTATAGAAAAGTATTAAAATTATTGAATTACAGTGTGTCTTACTCGAGAACTCCGTGTTTTCATTCTTCTTTATGCTCTAAAACAATATTTTTAAGTGCTATTCATTCGTGCTAGTTTACCCACAATGTAATTGTTTTATTTTTTTCTTTCAGGTAAGTTTCCTGAAAGAAACAACTGAAGAACGCAGGCGATAAATAGTGTTACTTGTGAGTACAGACATTTCGGTTATTGTCATTGAAATGACTGATAGTTTATGTATGACTGTCACCAATTTGTCCCGTTCAATCAAGCAAATGTTATGATCAGCAGTCAATCAGAGTAATAGCATTTAATTTGCAATAAATGCAGTGATTCATAAAGAAATACAAATAACAATGCTCTATATTTCGTTAATATTACCTTTCATTTACGGCCGCGAATATTTGTATTGGTAATTAAAGTTTTGTATAGGGTCTCAGGTGAAATCTTCTGAAAAGTATTTGTAGAAAACTGTTGTGCTTTTAGATCCGTAATACGTTGTATGTGTTTGAGCTGCTTGATTCTAGAAACCTTGAAACGCCCTTGAAATGTATTTCCATTTTCAGTTATCCATCGAGATTTGCAAATCTTCTTGCATACAAATGGCCATCTTCATGAAAGTTTGCACTTTGTCGAATTCATAGGTGGTCATGTAGTATCAAGAGGAGTATGGATTTGTGTTCTCTCAGTTCACTGAGTGATGTCAACTTTCGAAGAAATATTTGCGTCAAAATGTAAACCACGGCCGTCTCCATAGGATGAAGGCGGATCTCCGAAAGGAGACTCTCGACCGCCATACCGCGGTCTTCGACTCCTACTGCACAGGCATTTATAGCTACCGGGACATTGTGATTATTCTCCAGGCCTCGGAGCCTTCAGGACAGCTCACACGTCTCGCTTATTCACAATTTTTACTTTGGGTGCCAACGTTTCTTGGGCACCCTGCGTACCCTCGGTCATTCCAAGTGACGACGCCTCATATTCGGCATGTGCTCTTCCTGAATGCTCAGCGCCTCACCCGTCGGCCACTAGCGCGTAGTTCCCGCTCACCCACTCCACCACCTTTTGACGAAGACAAGGCGGAATGTAGTTGGTGGCGCGATGCACTATTCCCCGCCAGACCAATCCGGTGGACGCAAAAAGCCTCGAGTGTGCCTGCCCTGCAGCCGGCCGTGCCGGGCGCCCGGTGCCCTGGATTACGCGACCCTCAGCTCCGCGCTCCTCGCAACTTTGGGAGCCCGTCTCCATCAGTGTGGACTCGGCGCGGAAAACACGACTAAGCCAGCGAAAGACAAAGTCCCTGTCGTGAAGAGGCAGCAGATAGGAATCCTTTACCCAACGTGTTCGCTTGTTTGAGATAGTATCATGATCGTGTCAGTACCACGCGCCACCGATCACAACGATCAACACAACTGTTTACTCCTACATATACTTTTTAGGTATCTGTTTTCTTTGCTTTCTTTGGTTAGGGCGTTTAAAATCGCAGAAACACATGCTCTTTTTCGCGCATGCAGGTACCGCAAAGCTCTTGAAATATTAATGGATCTTTTATAAAGAAATACATGAACTCGCGTATACCATTATTAACAAATATTGTTTAACCGTGACAGAATTATCTCTTGACTTGTAAAATATATGTTATATCGAAAGAACACCATGCGGTTCTATTCTGACATGTATCAAGGGTAAGAATTAGATGTATATGAAAGTTGCTAAGCCTGAAACTGAACATTTTAATCTACTAATGCGTTTAAACCACTGAGAACGACGTGAGTAAAATGACAGCCTACGGAAGGTTATAATTTGTAGGTTACGAATAACCTCTTGTGTAGAGATTTGTAAATATGTATTACTGTCACTCGTGCACATAACAAAATACCTTCGACCAATTTTTTAAGCGGACTACTTTCGTGACCGATTTAAAACGTTAACATTGTCACGCGAGTGACGTCATCACACCCGACATGATTCAACGTCGCGACGCATCGCACATGGGTCTTGAAAATCGAAGCTGGTCATCCAGAAGCTGAGAAAAATCCTTGTGTATTTTCAACTCTTGAATAATTGGTTCCTCGTGGATGGCACTAGAGGCTCAGGGCATCAGTTGAAGTCTCTACTGTGCCTCTGACCGGGTGGTCCTAGGGTTTGCGTCTCGACAGTGTCAGGATTTTCGACAATAGCTACACAGCTAGTGCGAATTCAGTCGCTGTTTCGAAAGGAATTCCAGCGGCCGGCTGCTCTGATCGGAATTTTGCCGTGGTTTCTCCGATCAACATCACGCAAATGTAGTAGCAGCACCCTAACAAACGGGCCACGGACGGCGCACTATTTTTCCTTTCTCTTCCTTGTCCGTACTTGTACGCACTCATGTGCACGACGCGTCAAGAGATGAGCGCTTGCCCCGCTGGTGGGAGATACATGGTCGGGAAAACCCGGCCAGCCGACGAGTAGGTCGGCGCCGGATCTCTCCATCCAGCGGGGGAAGATAAACAAACATGCACAACACTTAGAGGAATAGTGGCCTTGGCGCTTGACGCGCTTGACGACGCCGAAGGCATCGCATCGCCGCGTGCCGGAACTGAGGGGCGTACCTCGGTGGGTCTCGCCGAGTAGACCGTCTCCGACCGCAGCGGAGGTTGTCCGGCAGGTTGCGGGGCGCGGGCGGGAGTCACGCGTGACGGGGCGGTGGCGTGCTGCGGCGGGCGCGACAAGGTCACGGCTCCGGGCGGCGGCGGCCGCAGCCGCGTCGATATGGTCGGGCGAGAACGCGCTAGCCCCAGCGCGTCCCCCGCCACCTGCTCGCGCGGAAGAAACGCTCACAGCGTCGCACTTGAATTCAACGTTTTCCCGCCCAAAGTGGGAAAGTATTTGCAGACGATGAGAGAAATACGTCCTGCATCTAATTAAAGATGAAAAAGACATTTTTTAATTGCCCTTAAAAATACCATGTTGATTGGATGACCGGTAGGCACTAGGTTTAAGGTGGGTGATTTGACGCAAAAATTAAGATGTTTAACGCGGCCTAAGTACGACAAGACATGTGCGTTTTCCATACTTTCTTTCTTTTACTGTATTCATTTCATCACGAAAAACAAGTTTGAGAAGCCAACATACCGTATTTACAATCTATAGTTACTTTTAAACGATGTTTTGTCTTTTGACACTACAGTATCGACTGTCTCCCGGAAAGAGCAATTATTTTGATGAAGGCACGTGTGCTGCACGTAATATATTGAGTACTTTAGCCTTTGCGTACGAAAATTAACAGGCACCAAACATTAACAGTTTATAATGCATTCTCCCGTCCTAAGCAAACACCGTGACATGTTAATTCTGGCTAGTAAAAATAAATCATATCGTTCCCACGACTTACCAGTGCTTCCTAACAGAAATATCAAACGATGAGTCTGCGCCCGATCGCGTGTAAGATATCCATCTCTTCTCTCCCTACCACTCTTTTTGTAGCCCACAGTAGCACAGTAGTGACAGCCTACTGTCATTTATCATTTAATGTAGGTTACTGTGTTAGTAGTTTGCTTTAAAAAAAAACGGCATCTTGTTCCTAAATATATAATCATGTTTTTTTATACTTTATTCGAGATATGTAACATGTATCACCAAAATAGCATTGTTTGTATATTACAATGCAAAATACATCATTTGTGTCATAAAACGTTTAGAAGGTTTTTTAATTGTGTGATGTATTTTGAGTTTGAGTTTTAAAATGCATATACTTCCTAACAGCATGTAAAAGAAAGTCAATATAAAGAAAATGCGATATTTTGTTTGTTGCATTTGCCGAACAAACGTACACTGCATTTGAAACAATTAATAAATATTTCGCGTGCTTTTCCCTTAGGTGAGCGAAACAAGCAGCATTTACGGTGGCCTTCAATATTTACAGGGCGTGTGTAGTTATGGCACGCGACAGCTTCATCGCCAGGATTGCATGGGGCGGATCGCGCCCTTGCCCCCTCCCCTCCTCGGCCCTCCCTAGTCGCGCAGCTGCCGCACCGCCCGGCGTGTTTTTCAATATCTCCCCCAAAGGAGTTTTCGCCGCTCTATCGGCTGCCCGCGAGTGGTACAAGCGGCCACCGCTGCGCTGCCGAGAGAGTTTCCAGATGGAAGTCGCGGAGGAAATTAACTCGTCGCTCCTGTTGGAAAACGTAAGGACATCTTCATTTGCTTCGCGTTTGTTGCCGTCCCGAGGTGGAGAGCCGCGGTAGGCGCTTCGTTGAGGAATTTGCAGAGGTGCGCTTGCTCGTCGCCGGGTAATGGGCGGAGCGCGCCCCTCGGGCTGGTGGGCAGCTGCGCGCGGCGGCGCTAACAGGGTTAACCCGGGCCGCGGCCTCCGCCCCGAAGCGGCGGCGACGCTGTGGCTGACCGCGGCCGGCCGCTCCACACATGCCGAGCGCGCGCGCGCCTCCCCCGCGGCCTCGCAG
>BOPP01000312.1:728271-739436 GCA_017312745.1 Gryllus bimaculatus
CGCCGGATCGATTGGGGCCGAGGCGTGAGCCCTGGGTCAAGTGGTTGACAGCTCGGGGCCGTGCCCCTCCCCTCCCCTCCCCTCCACTCCCCTGCGCTGCCGCGCGGTCCTGCAAGCCCCAGGTGAGACGCGGGTGCGCTAGAAGTTCATGGCGCCAGATAATATCAAATAGTGTACTATGCCATTAGTTTAGCGTGACAGTACCCCCCTCACACACACACACACACACACACACACGTGCGCACAGTTCTAGGCGAGGCACTTCGCTAGTTGTGCGTGATTTGATCGGTCGCCAACCTCATGCGACTCACTGTCTAATTACAGCTTCTCTTTGTTCATTTTTCGTAAGCAGGTGGATTGTTAATGTATTTCAAAGTGCTCGCAACACACTTCCACGAAAAGCGTTACTGGTGCTGAGTTTTAATTAGTGCGTTCAGGGAGTGCTAACTCTCATTCGTACGTCAGTCTATTTAAGAAGATTCGTCTGAGAAGAATTTACAAATCCATACGCCTCCATAGACGTGCGCGCAGAATCGTGGAACATGGATCTCACCATAGTGCTAAATCTACTGTCTTTATATAATGAGTGTATGCGAAGCAAAATATCGCACTGTGAGCATGACTATCGTCTGTCTGTGTGAACATTTACACGAATCATGTTTCTAGGAAGGCACGAAACGCTGTGGGTTAAGTTGTGTTTCTGAAAAGGGGACAGAAGGCGAGGAAACGCTAAGGAACATGAGGGCTGATCAGCTGGGGTTTGCCAGTTCTGCCTCGCACGCGCGCCCTTCGGAAGAGGGAACCGTCGCCTCTTCCCCGCCTCGCCCCGCCCCCGCCCGCCGTATTTACAACGACACTTGTCAGACAGCGGCACGTTTTAGTTGTGCGTGTTAATGGATTGTTTTTATATCGATTGCCTCTGCTCCCGTGTAGAATACATTTCCCGCCGAGCGGGAGATAATGTAACTGGGCGCCGCCGCTCTCGTGTCGATCTCTCCGTGTAATTTTGGTTGACAAACGCGATTACAGGAAGGAGTATTTATTCGTTTGATGAAACGCTTTGAAGTTGCTCCTACGTGTAAAATAATAATAAAACCCCATAATCGGTCTAATCATTTGCCGCGGAATAAAAGGTCATACGAAAGCTCAACGTGTGCCAACGGATGTTTGTGTTGGGGGGGGGGGGGCTATCTTCGACAACTTTGCGCCCACGCAGGCTCTGATCTGAAGCGTTGTGGATGGCGCCTCCGGAGCGGCTGTGATGCGCCTCGGGCGATTGGGGGTTCACGAGCATTCTCTGCGCTCCACTGCGTTAGTAATTGTTTATTTTTATTTTGAAAGGTTTTATTGCGTGGACTTGTACCAGTGCTAATTGCTAAAATTTTGTTTGTTGTTGTTGATAGAAACCACTTCACAAAACAAGTGCATGCTTAGATTTCAGAGCGTTGACTCGGCGTTTAATGCACTGCAAGCTTTGATTTCAGGGAATAGGTCAGGTAGTACTCAGGAAACGTTATTTCGGAATGCAAGGCATTTGTTACGCAGAACGTTATAAAATCGGGCAAATTGACCGCATTGGACATAATGATGTACATTTCATAAAGTAGACCTCTTTGTCATTGTACATTATACTTGTAGGTACTGAATGAGTTTGTGCAATCAGGCCGCCATGTTTCAGTTTTCATTGATCGAGTGTATGCAAATTTTGCATCACGGTAACACAATTCATTACTACGAGTGAATGAGGTTGCCTTATACTGAGCAGTGTCAATAGCTACGCTTTATTTAATGGCTAGTATTAATATCAGTTGTACCGATTTTTGGCGTGCACGATAAAATTGAAAAATGTTCCATGACTAATTAATTGTTGTTTATATTTATGGTCTTGCTAACATTAGTCGCAGTTCGTTCTATTTGAATGTACTCTTAACACGATAGGTATAAATGAATTTTTTTTACGAGTGTCGCATTCTGCGTTTCTGGAATAGTTACTGTGGTGTACGATTAGTGTGCTTAGACGTAGCAAAGATTGAGAATTAGTGTATCGCTAGCACGTATTTTTTTATTTTGTGGATGTGAAAAGTCATGGAAAGCAAGGCGGAACGAATCACTAAAACGACGATGACGTACTGCAACATTGTGTTTTTGTGTATCTCAAGAGATCTTGCTATTGGGACTTTCGTCTACACACACGATTCACAAATACCTGTTTTTGCGGATCTCGGCATCCAGAACTTCTCCCTGAAGGACCAGCCGTGTTCGTGCCGGATTGCATACCGCACGTGCCCACACACGCCATCGCACGCGACGTGCGCCGTAAGAGCCCGGCGACGGCGGAGAAAATCCGTGAGGCGAAACATGGCTGCCGGGGGGGGAGGAGTCGCCCCAAGACTGACGCCGTCGCGCCGCGAGTCTGGAGCGGCGGCGGCGGTTCAGTCGCGTCGCGATGTTCGCCGCAAATCCCACCGCATCTAAATTACAACGCGTCCCGTCCGGCCCGGCCCCGCCCCGCCCCCCGCCCGCCTCGCCCCGCCCCGCCCAGCCGCACAGCAGGAATTATGCGGCGGCGGTCGCGGCCCCTCGGACCTCCGCCGCCCCATTTGAATGCCTGCCGCCGCGGCCGCGCGAGTAAGCTGAATTCCAATACAAGTCCTGCCGGGGGCTACGCCTCTAAAATATGCGCATTATTGAAAGATGCGCGGCTACAGCGCCCGCGCCCATCGGAATAGACGGCGAGCGGCGCCGCGCACGGGGAAGGAAGCGGGCGTTGGAGGGGGTGCGCTGGAATGGAGCTGGGTGTGGCTGAGGAAGCGGTTCGGAGCCGAACAGGGCCACGGAGGTCGGCGCGGCCGCCGCTGTTGACGTAGCAATTAGTATTCTTTTTCGCGCGCCGGCCGGGTCGTAGAAGGCGACAAAATCAGAGAAGGAGAGGGGCGGATGCAGGCGCGCGCGGGCCCCGGAATTCCCGCTCGTTTGCTGCGCGCGCCGCAGCGCCGCCGCGTCAGCGGGGCCGGCCGGCTCTCTCCGTTCCCGTTGCGCTTCGATTGAGGGTTTTGTATCTAAAGGGCCTTTGTTTAGTGTTTTGGGGAGGTGATTTCTGTGCGTACCAGTACTTTCAGGTACCGAAATCTTTTTCTACTCGCCATGCGTCTAATCACGGTTTCTCTCGTCTTTGTGCTCGCAGAACAATTGCACGTCGATAAACGTCTTGGAGATAGGATGAAAGATGTAATAATAATCCTATAAGAATTTCGTGCCCATGGAAATGACCTGTACAACATCCACTTACTGTAAACACAGTTTTACTGAGCAAGTCAATTGATTTTTCCGTGTGCATCTTCTTTAGCATAAAACTGTTTTCGATGGATTATTATTATAATTATTATTATTATTATTATTATTATTATTATTATTAATGTTATTGTAGATAGATGGTAAGCTTAATGTTGGTTTGGATCATATAGGATCAATCGTAGGAAGATATCAGGAATGAATACTTTTGTAGTTTATACATTTATTAATAGCTCAACGTTTCACACATTTAGCATGTGCCATGTTAAGAGTAATGAAGATAACGAAAAACTGTTGACTATACAGTTTAACATAATAAAAAAGTAAACATACAATACTAAAATATGAAAATCACTTTATTGATTTTGATGTTTACATCAGAGTGTAACTTATTACAGGAAGAAACGTTTCTAAAAACGTTGACGTAGGCATGCAACATCGTGGTTACAATAATTCGAGTTGCGGTGGGCAGCACAAGACTAGATACTTTAAGGAATGGCAGTGCAAAGATTGTAAATTCACGGCATCATGCAATGCACATTTTTTCATTATATGTATTACTGTTGACAAGCCACATGCTAAATGTGGTACGTTAAGCTATTAATAAATGTATAAACTACAAAATTCTTAATTTCCTATATGTACCTAAGATTCATCTTATATATGGTCCAAACCTACTTAAAGCTTACTATCTATCTACAATATTGAACCAGAATCAGCAAGAAGAACTAACAATTTGAATATTATAATTATTATTATTATTATTATTATTATTATTATTATTTGCATTACTGACCACGCTACCAGTTCTCTTACAAGGCACAGTCGAATTCTATGGCCGTAAATTGCGGACCAAATAATCCCTTGATCTTTTCAGGTAAACTCACTTTCTAATTCTACTTGTAAATCGCTTAGCAGACCAGCCCAGGTAAGGAAAAGGACTGTTGCGCAGGGAAGGGCGTTAGCGGACCGCCGCCGCGCTACTGCCCAGCTTTTCCTTGTGGTTTATCGAAAATCGTCCAGACTCGCTCACGAGCAGGTAGTCGGTCCGCAATGTACGCATGCCCTTCTCCGAGTTGGTCGGCAACTAACATATGGGTTAAATTCTCCGCAATTCACGTACCCGGTCATTTTGGGGTTCAGCCTTTCGACTGTATCCCTTTTAGTAAGGCGAGGTTGTTGCGCTTTGAAGGATGAATTATGAGGTGATAGGATGCTGGTGAGGGTGAAGGGACAGTTAAAAATACGACCATGCCTACGCAGGAGTCGTACCTCCAGCCTCCTTCGCGCAGACGTCGGTTGCTGCAACCATTATTATTATTATTATTATTATTATTATTATTATTATTATTATTATTATTATTATTATGTCGTTATTTTCATTTACATCTTATATTTATTTTCAGCCCTTTGAATTCAGATCTTTATCGTATCTAGTGAGAGCTCAGTGTTTCCTCATGGGGACGAACGGGTGATGAATCGGACCAGCCAATTTATGCTGTGATTGTACTATATGTAGTCCTAAAGTCTCGATCTTCACAGTTTATAAGACACTCGTTTCTTCATTTCACGGTAAATTTCCACTTGTTTTTACCATCACACCGAAACAGACATTTGCCTCATTCAAAGTCAGTGAGAAACCAGTCACAGATCGAGTGAATGCACAAGTTTGAGTTGAACATATGTAACGCTTGTTTGAGTTCATAACTTTCAAGCGGCATGAATGCTGGTCTCCCGTGCTTGTGCCTGGCGTTGGGCATTGCCTCTCCACTGCTCCGTAGGAAGTATTCTTCCCGCCCGCAGCAGCATGCATTCATTCATACGTCGTTATACCTCCCGTTTTATCCGCTGCGCTAGGTTCTGCGACGAGCCTCTGCCGAGGGACTGCCATTCCAACCCCCGCCCGCGCCCTGGCTTCGTCGCATTCTGTTTCTCTTCGCCCTCCCCCGTCTCGCAATGGCAGCGAAGGAAGCGGCCACCTTCCTATTAAATTCGGATTTGAGTGTTGGGGCCATATTTCATTTGTGCGGTACTTTTTAGCTCGGAAATGGCGCGGCGCAGCTCGCTCGGGCTGTCTCGCGTTGCGGCCGGCCCTTCCCGGGAGGTATTGTGCGTCCGTTTTCTCTTCGCCTCGCTCGCTTCCAGCGCGGGCCCTCCAACTTGGCGATTGGAATGTTCTTCTCAAAACATTAATCTGGTGATCGCAGATGGAACGTGCAAGGGTTTATTCTACCTGGGGAGAATTGAAAGGGTCTCCTTTTGAAATCCTCTTTCCTCTCTTCGGCCGCGCGGTGGCGGCGGTTTGTCTTTCGATTTTCCGCGCGCCTTTTATTCCCCCCCTCCCTCCCGCTTCGTCCGCACCCACCTCCCAACGCTTTTCAAAGGTACCGGCCCGCGGCTGCTCGGCCGCCGCGCAAGGCTTACCGGCCGAAAGTCCATTCTTTTTTTATTTTTAAATCCCGTTTTATGAAGACCTCGCTTATTAGTTCTAGAAAGCAGCGCAATTCTTAAGGGCGCCCGCAATCTGCCCCCGAGCAGCAATTAGCATGGGGCCTGTGCCGCGCTCGCAGGCGAGCTGAAGGATTGTGTTTACAAGATCCGCAATTACCATTAGTGTGTCCGTGTATGAGTTGATTAAATTTCGCGAAAATTTTCGTTCTTCCTCACTCATTAGAGCAAGTGCCTGGAGATTTTAATCACCATAAAACTCCATTGTTTTGAGTTAATTTGTAATGGCCGAAGCGGTTCTGTGCGGCGCGGCGCGGGGCGGCGGTTGTGCTAATATCTAACGTGCGGTTTGCAATTTACAAGTGCAAGGGCGCGGTGGCGTTGGTTGGGACGGCCATAAGGCACCGGAGGTTTTTGCTGTAGTATGTTAAATTACTTTGCGCGGGGAGCGGGTCGACGTGGGACGGCGGGTGCGGAGTGTAGTGCGACGGCGGCAGGCGGTGTGAATTGGGCTCGTTGCAACTTCGCCACGTAATTATAACTGACCGCGCGACACGGCGCCGCGGTTCCGCTGCCTCGTGAGGTGCCCGCGCGCAACACGCAACTCGCAGCGCGGGCCGCTCTCTCCTCCGCAGGAAAGCCCTCGCATCGACCAAAGGGGTGAATCCTCGTTCCTGTCTGATTAATTCCCAGGCGTTCGATTCTGGAGAGTCTGGCAAGTGCTGGGAGCAATCGGATCCAGAGCAGAGCGCGTGCACAATCGATAATAACTTTTCTTAAGAAATTATTGAAGTTGAAAGATGTTCAAAGTTAAGTAAGTCTACCACGCACATTAGAAAAAGATAGTCGTAATCGGGGGAAAAATAATATATTACGATAGATTATTTTAACTTAGCTGGTCTTGTCTTTCCCCAATTGTCGGCGATATTTGAATTCCTAATGTTTGTATATTCATCTCCACAATTGTTGTTCAATTAAACGAGTTTCAAAACAAGTTCGAAAACTTTAATCGGTATTGAACGGTAATTCCCTTTGATCGTAGTCAAAAGTAATTCTCCTGGAACTTACCCATTTTGTGATAATGCCTCGCCTTTCATCTCGAACTGTCCCTGAGTGACCCTTAGTGCTTGTAGCATTCGCAGTTCCCACATGGTCTCCCGTCCAGGGACCCTAGGTGACTCCAGCTGCTTAATTTTCGTGACTTCAAGGAAAGTAGTTTAAAAGTTCAGCTATCGCCGCCACAGTTCCCTGGCGATGCGATCTGCATCTACTAGCAGATTCCCCGGTATGTAATTTCTGTGTCAAAAAGCTATACTCACGGGAAAGAGTATAGTTTCAAGAATAGACTTTTTACCGTAAATCAGAGTATTGTGCGTTGTTTTCATGATAAAATGGATTCTTCAGACTCATCGATCAGCATAATCCACGCTTGAAGCTCCGCGATGACGCTGAGAGCTGACTTTTAGGGTCCGAGAATTTTCCAACGCGCACCCAAGTGATTCTCGCGACGAAGTGAGCGAGAGCCGATTTTACCGCGCGAGGCGCGCTGTGTTCCCTGGGCAGACTTTGCATCGCGGGCGCCCCTCTTCGCCTTGCAGGTAGGCAGGCAGTGGGCTCTGCCTCAAGGCAATCAAGAAATCATACGATTGTGGGAAGGATGGCCTCTGCAGCATTGCATTAACACACGACATGCCTCAATGCTACTCGAGGCCGTATGGTTAGCAAACTCGTCGAAGGAATGCATCAGTGGCACAACTCGAGAATTACGAATTTCAAGTTATGACCTGTATTTTATTGCGTATTAATAATAATAACAACTTTAATAATAAATAATATTCCTAATGGTGGGTACTTATAAACTGTTATGACGTGTTGTAGCAATGCTTAAGCCATAAGTATTTTTCATTATCCATTAATTATTGGACGTGTGAAAACTGCATGTCAACCACCAGCGATAACTTTAATTTCATTTATATCGAAACTTTATTTCGGAGTTCAGTGCCAGTGCAAGTCCCGGCGTAGAGATCGAATCAATTCGTTACCTTCGAGCGATTCGTACATTCTGAACACAAGCTAACTGCGTAAGTAGAAATTGCTGCAAATCGAATAAAAGACATAGCATAGCTGCGATGAAAAATTTGTATTTCGTTGCTTAATCTTGAAGAGATCTTAATTCCACATTTTTTCTATAGTGTTCTATGTGTGAAGGAAAGTTTCATGTGTACGATCTCGGGAAAAATCTGTGGGGATTAAATATATTTCTTGGGCGTGAAAGTCTACATCATTACACTGTTATATATTCCGCCATTGGAGTAGACATTATTAAAATACGAGAATGTTGTTATGTTCAATACTTTCGTGTTAAAGAAATGGGAAGGTTTCTTCTTTGATTCAGAACTAATTATCTTCGTGTAATTGAAAGAATAACGAAGTTATGGACGTGTAATTGAAAGATTATGCGGAGTTATGTATGCGGTTTTCATATTGAGATAAATCATTTTTCGTGTATTATGCAGTAATCTGTGCATTGCAAAGGAAGTTATTCTGGCACCTAGCGATAGAGATAAAATCTACGTCACTGAATGGGAAGAGGGTTTAGTATCGTCGTACGCTCAACTCTTATGTATCAGAATTGTCGCTTCTTACTATCGTTGGAGTAATAGACCCCGACGGCTTAGCTAGAAATATTTTAAATTCTGTACTTCAGTGGTACTAAATTATCACATTGGTGAGTACACTTTCATGACATTCGTCATTTGATATGCGATGTTTATACATTCTTAAATGTTGAAATTATTATGGAGAATATAATTATAATTAATGGTACATCAACATCTAGCATTACCTCTAACGTTTGCAATTTTCGTAAATTGGGAGAGTTCAAAGAAAATTTTACTTGTGCCATTTTTAAGCGTCCTTTGAAAAAAAATATGAAGAAAAAATATTTATTTTTTGACAAAAAATGACAAATTGCAGTACCTTCAAGCTCACCTTCAACTACTCGTTTGCTGTTTGTTTAAAAAATGAGTACATGACCTTAACTATATAATTTTTGAACCGATTTTATTCCAGATAAAAATCACTTCCATCAATATAGTACTTTTGCAATTTTCGAAAACACAGATAGTTCGCCGAAAATGGGGTTAGGATCACATTTTTACCGTATTTTGTTACATACAAAAGGGAGGGGGTAAAAATTTCTGGCCTTTTGATGAATAATTGTTTAAAAATTGCGCGGGTTTGAATTAAAATTACACGAAAACGTATCCCCCTTTCGAAAAATCGTACATGACCTTATTTCAAGACTTTTTGAACAAAACACTTTACTCAGGAAAAAAATCGATCTCAATTTCATAGATGGAGAGGGAAGAAGAAGAAAAAGAAGAAAAAAAAAGAAAAACAAAAAAAAGAGAGAGAAAAAAAACCACCTTCGTAGTAATTCCCAAAATGTAGAGATTTCAACGGGACCTGCGTTATTTTTAAGCATTGTCTACGCTATCGGATACGAAGTTTAATAGAACATTAGGAACCTTTTTGACGAGAGTGTGAAAATGGTGAGGTTTCATATAAAATACCCTCCCCCTCCCCCTTAATCTCGATATCAGACTCGTCGTTCGATTGGAGAAAATCGAAAGTAGTCTGGTCGGTTTTGCGCTAGTTTTGACCACGGACAGTGTTAGGGCCCACAAACGAAAATTCTGAACAGGAAGTAATTTACATATAGGAGTAAGATTTTTCCACTTTCTCTGTATCAGGGACGTATATTCCGAATTTTTCTGTTCAAAATTCCTAGTATTAACAGTTAATTCGATGCATTAAAACTTCCTGGGCATATTTACATTATCATCGGTAAATACAGCTAACCTCTTTTTTTATTAATATAAAAACATTGAGAGAAAGAAAATATTTCTAACTCAGTGAAACCTTGCATTTTGCCATCCTTTCGTTGTAAATAGACGATATATGCGCTGTCAGATATTGAATAATGTCTAGTTTCAACCTTGACCCCAGTCCCAGGCTACAATTTTGAGCGGTGTTGCATTTCCAGGAGAAGCCTGGAAGGGAATGATGGCGTTGACGGGGAAGGACAAGGTTCTGCGCGCGCCAACGACGGCGCTGGAGACCTCCTCCACAACGCATGCGTGCGTGCGTGCGTGCGTGCGTGTGCTCGAGCGGCCAGCAGGCCTCTCCACTCGATCAACTGGAACGCGCGTCGGAATAACGCGCCCCCGACTGGCACGCACGTCGTGGGGAGGGGGGTATCCACATTTTCGGTGTCACCAGGAGGCTCTCGGGCCGCTGCTGAGCGCGTGGTGGGCGAGGCGGGCGGGCGGGCGCCGGCTGAGATGAGGGAGAGGTGGTGAATGCCGATGGTTTCCTCCAGCCAGATGCGCACAAGCGCCAGGTGATAATGCCCCGGACGTATTAGTATGAGAGCGTTGTTAGAAATAGTTTTCATGAGCGATATGGGTGTGTAGCTGCAATAATCTAAAAATATTTTACATATTGATAAAAATCAAGCGGGAAAGCATGTGAGAATATTCAAATGAATGCTTTGATAGATAATCTCAAAGTGAAGCACGATAAATGGACATCTCACAGACTGAATATCAAAGAGCTTGTGCAGTTCACTTTCATACGGTTTTTAACTGAAGTTTAAATGAAAGGCTAATCCATTTACATAATTTTCTTACAAATAGGTTTGAAGTGCACATTTATTGAATTTTAGTGTAATGAATTGATTTATGCCAACATTCTTCAGAGGGCACAGTGTGCTACAACTTCCATCACACGTTAACCAAGACCGTGTATTGAATGTGAATCTTTCCTACAACTTCCTGCCTGACTTTCGCTGCCAAATTAGTGTAGCATGAACGAGTGTCATAACCGTTCTTCTCATGGCTGAAGCAACTCTATTTTCAAGTAGATGACAACCACTTGGAATGGGTACAGTTTACATTATCCTGATTCCTATTATTTTTCCCAATGTATTACTACATAATATCGAAACCTTTCTAACCTTTTACTTTACTTGCGAAATGTTGGAAGTTCACAACTGTTGACCTGTTCTTATGCTGGCAAAAAGAAATCCACGATTTTATATGGATACAGAATCGTGGATTTCTTGTTTTCTTAGCAAAAGGAATTATGTATATCCAGAAAATTTCCAAACAAAACAAAAAAATACCCTTTGTAAAATAACAAAGTCAATAGAGAAATAAAGTTTGGATCTTCTCTTCAAAAAAATGACAAATGCAAACACAATTTCACAATCCGCACAAACATACACAATTAAATATTTACACTGTCACACGCATTTTTGTTAAATTCTTAACTACTATGGCCGTAACACAATCTCAGTGAAATTTCTCTGTATTGAGATTCACTATCTAAATAAATAAATAGATAAATAAATAAATAAATAA
>BOPP01000312.1:739601-770882 GCA_017312745.1 Gryllus bimaculatus
ATAAATAAATAAATAAATAAATAAATAAATAATTCGTGCCAGTTTGAAAGGCGTAACTCTGGTCATTACAATACAATTATTAATATACCAGCTATGCCAATTTACAATCATTCTACTCTAGCTGCTGGTTTAACTACCTTTTACATACAATCGCTTTTTCATACGTCTACATATATACAAACGTTCTATCGTCACATTGTTTGTGTCCTATACTAATAGAATTGAGTAGCACGAACTGAAAAATATCAACTCTTTAGGTTACAAACAAGTTACTATTTTCTTATCTCTTTCTTTCTCTCTACAATTCCACATAATTCTGGGACCAGCTTATTTTTTTCTAAGCTACCGCAAATTGCAGTTATGTTAGCATAGCGCTCGCTCTAACCTTGACCACAGTACCTCCTCGCGGATTTTCACTCGTCAGCGCGTCGGGAAATGGTATATTTCTTATCTATTTCCCCTTTAGCTCAAGTAAAACGAGTACTATTCAATAGTAGAGTCCCTCACGCGCACGTGGAATACCTACCACACAATTAATGAAGAAATTGCGGATCGCCATTGTCCGCGTCCAAGTGCAGACAAAATTCCCTTCATAGAACGTTATATTACCGCCACATAACCTTGATTGTAAACTGGGATGTAGGGATTCTTCCACCTCCGGGGCTCCTTATCGCCGAGTCCTGTACGTTGCACCGCGTGTTCTCCGATCTCAGGTGCCGTTTTTCCAGTTACTCGCCCTCGATTCATGAGCTGGATTCGATTTCTGCTGTAAAATTGCAGATATGATAAAAAAATTTCGACTAGATTACGGCCTGACATTGATGGCCGCTTGCCTCGTTCTATTTACCTGTCTCGTCTGACCTCGTCTGTCACCTAGGTCGGCACTGACGCTGCATTTTAACTCTCTAAGAGTATATTTAACTAATTAGAAAAAATCGAACAAAATACAACACGTTTTTCGTTCTACTCCGGTATCTTGACTCGAAACGTGAATTCTAACTCATTCTTGACTCTAGCTTCCTTTCAGTTGCGTAAATTTACAATAAATATCAACTCATCAGCGTAAAGCAAAGATATTAAAAATTCACATATTTCATCTTCACATTTCATTTCACATCTCTAGTCACCTGTCACAATAGACATTGAATTGCTCGGAAATTCGATGTAATGTGAGTTTTCTTATGAAGAGAGCAGATAATTGTAAAGCAATGAAACTCGTCGATTGAATTAAATCGTTACGCTATCTTTCAGCGTAGACCTAGTGGGAAATTGTGTAGTACGATTGTATTTTGAATATTACTAAACCGTGAATGAGGTAACGACATCAAGGGGGAAAATATATGCATTTTGAAAAAAATAAATTATCAAAAGGAACGCGTAAGCTGTGTGCCTGGAATTGAATGAACTCTGGAGATCTGTGCTGCAGTATGAATTTATCAAACCGTCTCGTCATAAGAGCCAATGCACTGCTTGAGATTTTCGTGACTCGTGGGCAGTTCGCAGAGCCGCGTGGCCGCTGCCTCCGTCTTCCTCCTCCAGCTGCGCACACATTCGCCTCCGGAGACTTCCCGCGCGCAAACAGCGCAATCGCGCGCACGCTTCGCGGCTCCCCCCGCCGCCTCGGCAGACGGTCGCGCGGCCAGCTTGGCTGTCTCTTTTCTCCGCGCATACTCCAAATTGGGCGAAGACCATTAAAAGTTGGGCGGAGTTGGCACGTGGAGGTAGGCGGAGCGAGAGGGGATTTCACGCTGAAGGCGCCTCGCATCTTCCCTGGCGCCTCCCCGGCTCCGGCTGAGCAGATGCCGCGCGCCGCTGAGCGCGTGCTTGCCAACTGGACCGCGGGAGAAGGAAAAACGCCGCGCTCATTCTGCGACCGCTCGGCATTTGCGCCCCTGCGCGCCCCTCCCCGCTTCCCGCGCCACGGGGCGAAGCAGCGTTTGCACCTCGCTCGAAATTGCTTCCTCGGGTGGGAATTAAAGTTCATTGCTATTTCCGGAGCTACGTGCGGAGGAAATGTCCAAGGAAATATTTTTGTAAAAGACGTAATTGGCGAGTTTGTAAAGAAGCCGATTATCTCGTCCCGACGTCAATAAATTTCCAGAAGTTTCGTCTGAGTGGGTCTGAGTTCGCTTTGCGTGGACATTCACCGGAGAAAGGTGCCCGAAACGAAAGCAGAAACACTGACACGTGTGAGTCTCTTAACTCTCATCTTTCTGTAACATCTACGAGCTTTTATTTTACCTGGATGAAATATCAGCGTGGAAACTCACCTTTGGCATTCTATTTACCGAACAGATGGATTCTCTGTAGTTTTTAATTCGTTGAGAATTGTTAATGTTGAGTTTTATCCATGCCCATTTTCAGTTTCGTATAACACTGAATTAGCTTTGTACTTCTGGTAGTATATTTATTTTACTTTTTTTAAATATATATATATATATATATATATATATATATATATATATATATATATATATATATGAATCTGTTTCATACCTTTTTTGTTCTATTTTTCGTTTATGTTTGTTCTATTACCGTAAACGTCGAAATACTGGATTCTCAAATACATAGGACATGTAGCAATTATCTCTTCTGACTTACGAGTTGTATCAGCTCTAGAAATCTTCGCGCATTTATACATTTTAACTTTGACTACACATGCGAATTTCGACTGGTGGACATAGTTGATTCGTTCGTTTGTATTGGTTGTTCAAATGAGATATGAGTATTGCTGGTAACGTAACTGCGCTGGGCTTGTGTCCTTTATTGCAGACTCCTCCAGCGAACAAGGAAAAAACGAAGAAAGCCCAGATGTGGAGCCTCTGTGGCGTTCCTCTGTGCTGCGTGCGTTGCGGTTCGATCCCTGCTCTTTAACGCAGCGCGCTCTAATAATACCTCTTTTCCTATTCCGGCCCTCCAGCGGCGCCGCGCGGCCGAGCGAATGACCTGTGACCTCATCCGGTCAGCGCGCCGCCCTCTGGCCGCAACTGGAGCGCGCAGCCTCAGCAGCGCGCTCAGCGCCCTGCCCTTGCACAAAGCCGCCGCGCCGCCTGCGTCGCTGAGCACAGCCAGGCTGCGCCCTGGCTGCGGAATTCTTTGCGCCGGCTGGCGACTTGCCTCAACGAATTTCGCCTGGAGCAGGAGGTTGCGTTTTCTCTCATTCATTCCTCCCTTAAACATTTCTATGACACGAAATCGCTCGAGGGGCGTCACAAAAAAAGAATGTGAAAGTGTTGGGGATTTTCTAGGTGGCAGAATTTTTGGTTTTGAACAGTAGTATGAACAATAGATTGATTATATTTTGGTTGCTTGGTTTTATCTTGTCGCGTCTATCCAACACTCATCCAAGTAACTATTTCAGGCTTACGTAGCCAGTCGTAAATCACCGCGTCGGATTTTCTTGGCAGTGGTTTAGAAAAAAAGAAAAGTCCTAAACAAATGAAACTAATACGAAGAGAAAAGCCCCTTCTTACATACTACCAGTTTGTGACAATCCGTGTTGCACACCGGTTCTTTTCTTTACCCCGTTGTGTTAATCCTGCCCTGCTATTGTGGCCGTCCTTCTCTTCCTCTGGGTTCGGCTCCTCCACCGCCAACTCTGCTTCCGCTGCCGCTGCCTGAATAATTCCGTGCCCCTCCAGCGCCAGCGGGGTTATAGATGCGGTGCATCCGGCTGGAAAGCGGTGCGGGGCGCAAGTGGCTCCCCATTGGATGTTGGGGATAGCCGTACGTGAATTTCCTGTGCCCGCATTTATCATTAATGCGCGCCGGGTGGCGGAGGAGGGGGGAATATCGATCGCGCTGGCGGGGGTGGAATATTGTTGCTCTGGTTCGCCCGTGGTTCGATTACTTTCCGTCCAAGGCGGCCTCGCGAAATGCTCTACTAAAATCGCACCGCGCGAAATTCCATTCAAACGTGCCTTCAGCGATTCTAAAGAAAAAAGCTGCAGAGAAGTGAATGCAATTGAAGGATGGCAAAAACAGAGCGAAGACAAAATGTTTAAAAGGGAAACATTCTCTTTGTCTGCTTTGGGTGAAATTGGATTGAACTTTTTTTTTCAATGTAGGAGTATTTATGCTGGACGTTGTTTGATGGGACATATTTCTTCCGTATGAAAAACACGTTGGTAGGAAGTGGCAGTTGAATATTGTAAATAACGTAATCATTACGAATCGCCTATGCGAATTTTTGATCCGGTAGTTTTCCGTGAAGCAAATTTCTCAACTCTAGTGCCTGCAGTTAACTTCGTTAGACTATTACAGAGACATCCGTAAACGCATCGACCACTTCGTCGCATTGATCTGAATAGGGTGATTTGAATCTTCTGAGTGTTTGTTTATGTAGTTGGGCGTGAAATACACCATATAGAACGAACCTACATTAAACACGGGGTACTACTACGAAAAATATGGTAAGACCCGATTTTACACATTTTGAAAATATTAAGAATGTGTTTTAGAAAGAGGGTGTTTGAAATGCTATAGAAATGTGTAGTATAGTGTATTCTGCGTTACGAGTATAATGAATGCCGTGTTTTCCAAGGAGCTTATCGTAGCAGGCCGTGCAGTGGGAAGGTGCGAGGAGCGACGTGCTCGTGTTCATTCCGCGCAAGGCGATCGCGTGGCCCGTGGGGAAGCGGGCAGCCGCGTGCCTCTGGCCCAAGAAAGCTGCTTAACGCGCGAGACCCTTTGCATTGTTCACCTTAGGCCGGCCGGCGGGAGGAGAGGGGACACAAAGGGAAGGGGACCCTCCACGTGCTGGATTCGTTGCACACGCTTTGGGCAGGCCGCTCGTCCTCTACGCTGGAGGAATATGCCTTTATTTCTCAATTTCAAGATACAGATTCTTATCTTTGGCTACGCTTTTCTGGTCACTTAATCGTTGGTCAAAGAAACCAGATTCAAAATGTCGAAGTATTATCCATGTTTCGTGTTTGCTTGCCTAAAGAGCTCATCTGAGTATACTTCTACTCATCTCAAGTCTGCACTAATAAATGCATGTGATGTAAATTTTTATGATTATCCAGTTTTTAGAAATGAGTTTATAACTTGGGTTCTTCAATGTTTATTCTTCTTTTTACGCCTAAGAAACTCTCTGTCTCAGAGCCGGTGCTCAAAACCTAACGATATACGTCGCAGGTGTTCAGATATGAAATCTAATGGATGAAGGCTAATGGTTGTCATTTTAGGAGTGGAAATATTCTGTCACTGTAAAGAGAGTAGACACTTGGGTTCTTTCTGTGTTGTGTCTGTGGATACTGTGTGGTGGGAGTTAACATAAAAAAGATGCAACAGTCTTTACAACAAAAAACAACAACCATCCTTTAATTTCATCTAAAAAAAAAACTTTCATAAAGCTAACCCAATATCTGCGTGCTATCGATTTAGTCGCCTCGAGGAAAATGTTTAATAACATGCTTAATGAAACAGAAAATGAGGAAGGAAACAGCGTGCGTCATTATTCAGTATTGCCCCCTTTCCTCACGTCCTTTTTGTCAGACGCCTTCTGAGTTCTTCAGAGATAGGACCGTAGTAGAGAAACGGCTCCGAAGAGTGAATTTTCTGTTGAAGGAAAAGGGGTAATTCGTCGCCACAATGAGTGCACTTCGACACAGGAGATATATCGACGTAGTAGAATTTCAAAGTTAGCGGCACGTGTCATTGTAATCCGATTTGGTGAGCGAAAATATTAGACATCTAACCGCGCAGAAGTCACACTCACGTCTTAAGTATGCAAGAAGATTGGAGCAGTGTTCGTGCAGAGAAGGCGTTTTTATCCATGAAATAGCACCCACGAGTGTGCGTGGACGTCGTGGACAACGGGAAGGGAGCTTCGCCGGGCTGTGTGGCACGTCGCGTCGTTCGCATTGCGCGAACGGAGTTTCGGGCGACTGAATTTCTCCTACGACTTCTGGAGGAAGGTCTGTTTTCTCCAGAAGAGGGCACATTCTCCATTTTTGGATCTGATGGCCGACGTATGGTATGCAAAAAGAAACATACAAACCGCCGCAAACTTACTTCCTACCGTCACGGCCGTGGTTCTGGGCTTGTGTGGAAACGTGTGAGTGTCAGTGGTGTGAGGCAATTACAGTTTATAGATGGAGTAATTAATTAGTTCATTTACTTTGACATTCTAAAACCAGATTTGCGAGGTAGTGCTGTTAAAGTGAATTTTGAAAATACTACATGTTTCAGCACTGTAAGACCATAAGCATGTCGCTTTGAATACAAAATTTTGGATTTTGCGCAATATATTAAAGCAACTCCCCCCTCACCGCCGCCGCCCACTGTCCCATCAACTGATCCAAATCATATTGAACGTTTCTGGAGCGTCCTACAAACAAACATTCGTAAAATGAAAGTTGCAATAAAAAAAGAGGATCTCAAGAGAGCATTAGAAGGAACGTGCATTAACATTTACATACAAATATGCGGTGTGAAGCAGGCTACGGTTTGTACTAAGTTCAAAGGGCAATTCTGCAAAGTATTAAATGAAAGTTATTGCAAAAACAAATATTTTCTGCCCAAAGGCTATTTCACCCTATTTCTACCCACGGTTTCTTGTTTTGATAAGTCGTGAGGTTTGGATTTGATGAAAATGTCAAAATGAAAGAACTTGTATATCATCACGATTATTAGATCGTGTTACTGTGAACTCCCAATGCACAATTTCCTGTGGCAAAACTCAGCGTACCTAAGTGTCCACTAACTTTTTATACTGTAAGACGGTATTGAAAGAAACGTAATATAGAATGCACATATAAAATAAAAATGACAATAAGAACCTCGATTTGGGTTGCAATTTTGCGAAATTTGATCGTAGGTTGGAGAAGGAAGAAGAGAAAGAATTAAGAGTAGTATTAAAATTGAACCATTTAATAGTATTCGGGAGAATGTGCCCTTCTTTAAAAATAATATAGTTTTATTGATTTTGAGTGATGGTTGTATTCCTTTCTTGTATTTTGGCAAGTAAACTCAGAGCTTAGGCTACCAAGTGTTTTCTGTAAGATGATGAAACAAAGACTCATTGTCAGCAAAAGCATAACTGCTTCTGCAAGATCAATCTCCCAGCAGCGGTAACAGATGCAATTTGATCTTCCTCGAGAACAATAAAAAAAAAAGAAAGCGTTCAACACTATTCCTCACGCAGGTCACGGTCGTGGCAAATGAAGTTCAGAACAAGCACACGGGTTGGCCAACTTTTTAAAAGTTAATATAAATGAAAAATAAATGAATATATGTAAATCATTAATTAAAGATTTGATATTACAAAAGATGTCAAGTCCTGAAGGCACAACTAATATTTATTGAGAAAATTGCTTCAAATGAATATTTTCAGAAATTCGTGTGCAAGTTGCACATCTCTTATCGAATACTACATCCTTCAAAATGCCTTCAAAGTTGCAAGTATTACCCTTGGTACTGTAAACATTTAATAAACAAGAACATTTGCAACTGCAATAGTTTGTAAATGCCGAATCCCTATTTAAGGAGAAAGTTTTTATTAGTGGAGTCTGTAGGTGTTTGGGTGGGCACGCGTATTTCGTGGATCGCGGACGCTTCCCACTGCAGGTGCCGTTTCTGCAAGGGCGCCGGGGGCGGCCTTGGGGCTGCTCGCCTCGCGTTCCTGCGGCGGTCGATACGGCGTCACGGCCGTGATAAATTCGCGCCCCTCCCCCTCCCCCTCCGCCCACGCGCCCCACGCCTTTCTACAGTGGGCCGTGCCGAAACCCCTGTGAGCGCCTGTCAAATTGCCGTTTGGGGATTTGCTTCTTAGTGACATCCATCGGGCAGAATGCAGTCACAGCTTTATGTGAGGGGGAAAAAAATTCCTTTATATGTTCTCAAGGTATATCTCTCCGCACACTATCAGTGCATTGTTTACACAAATGAAGAAGAAAAAAAAATCTTTGTATTAGGGTTTTCTACGTTAGGTGAAATGTCTGTGTAATTGAGTAAAATTTACTTTATTATTTTGGAATTCTTTTGCAATTTCTCTGTGGATTTTATTAAATGGAGCTAGCATGAAATGCACACTTCGTCAAGTTCGTGCCCGGAGTGAAATTTCCCAAGGTTGTGTCAAATACAACGCCTAATCAGTTTTTTTGAAAGCGTACCTAACTATTTATTTTTAGTCGTAAATACATGATCACAAGTGTATCGCGAAACCCTGTACTTTACTTTTACTAATATATTCAAAAGAAAAGAGAAGTTTTGTATTGGAAAGAAGACCTTTGAAAAACAACACCCATTGATTGTGAGAGAAGTGAGTAAGAAATTTGTAAAGAAAGCATTTTTGGGTTGAGCTAGCGGAAATGCGTTCTGGCGCGTTCGCTGTAGGCGGCCGCGCAATGTGGCGTGCGTCCGTCTGTCGGGGCAAGGGGAAGTGCCAGACGCACGAAACCAACGTTTCGAAACGCGCGGTAGGGAAGAAGCACGTTTTTTAAAAACAAGACGTAGTGCCTGGTAATTTATTTGTGTAACACGATCTTGTGATTTTTAATTCAATAATTGATGGTCTCAGTAGGACAAGAGGCTTTCCCACATTTAAAAAATTACGTTATAAGCACGAAATATAACTTCAAATACTAATCTTTTAGTGTAATATGTTTTTTAAATCCACGATGGACTTAAATGCAAGTGTACTGAATTATATTATAAAAGTTCAAGTAAATCCCTCAATCTCTTAGTGCTAGGCTAATGTGGCACAGGCCCCTTGTTCTACTATGCCTCTCAATTGTAAGGAAGCAGTGTTATGTAAAATGCTCATTGTGATTGTTGTATGTGTTATCGTACTGTTAAGGTTGTATGTTCGTTAGAAGGACCACGGTGAAGTACTTCCAATCATTCTTTAAATGATTGTAAAATCTCTGTTCTTGAAGATGGTAAGAAAAAAATTTGTCCTTATCGGTTTCATTTTTCAATAAAAGAAGTTTAAATTAGTACAGGCTCTTATTGAAAAACTTTTGCGTGGTTTTTCACGTTATTGAAAAAGTTGTACGATGAAAGTACCATTTTTTCTTTTTTTCAATACGTAGTAATTTTTTGAGGAGCAGATGGTATTAAATGTAACGTACCTCAATGGGCATTCTGAGAAGTAATTGATAAAAAAAAACCTGCAAAATTGATCGCAACCGAAAGTGCTGGCTCTCGGCCTAGAAGTGATCCTGTATGAATCATGGAATTTGTCAGCGCTGTTTTTCTAGGGGCACGAGAGAAAACAGCTCCAATGTTGAACCATACTCAACCATAAACCATTTGTCGAGAATTCACTTTCAATAAAAACAATTTGGACTAATATTCAACGCAAAAAGAAAGAAAACCACGGGCACCGAAGTCAACTCAACCTGTATTACGTATTGACACCTTATGCAAATGAAAAATCATGTGAGAGACTAAATTTATTAGTAAACATTGTTTTTCTAGAGCATCTATTCAATAGTGACTAGCGACTGGCCCGAACATACCACCTTATGAAACCTCATAAAAATCAAGCTCTCATTTCGAATACTGTATGCTTTTTACCTGCTCTGATATCGGGGATAGATTTAGTCACTCAATTCGGAATGGAATTATAATATTTTGCAAGAGGAAAATAGATAATCTATGGTTAGTTGTATACTATTTTCTATTAAGAATTTGTGTCGATTAAAAGGCACTAGATGTAAAAATTGAAAGATCAAGACAACTCTAAAACTAGTAATCTTACTCTGATTCTCCTAGTGAAATATAGTCGGTAACAAATAAATTTTAAGTTTGTTTATGAATTCAGACATTTTGATGAATGTAATACTATACGATCATTATATTTTCGTATATTCTAATATGAATAATATGTCTAATGTCTTTGAATTCCTAAACACGTATGTATTTACATTGGAAGAAAAGAAATGTGTAGTTAATTTGTTGTTAAGAAACTGAAGGGTGTTTTTTATTTTTTTATTTTATTTTTCGGAAATGTTCTGCATTTCCTTTGTTCATAAGATAGATGTAGCTTATATTACATTCGAATGGGATTATTCTTGGGGATTATCTCGAACACTATCTGGGTCTCTCCCTGGTTGGTGAGTAGGGGTCGTGTGTTTAAAAAAACCAAGAAAAACACATTGCTCAATTTCCGTTAATATGGACACCATTCGCGCGATCCTGTTAACCGAAATGAAACGGAAATGCAATCTTGGGTCCATTTGTACAGCCCGCACCGCTCGACCTCCCGTGGTAGCGGCTGTCGCCTGCCTGCTTCGCCAGCGGGGGGACGCCTGCTCAGTATTCGTCCTGCGTATTACCGGCGGCGGAGTCTGCGGTTCAGTTGAACCTCGCACAGAGGTAGCCTTCCTTCGGGTTTGCCGCGCTGTTCACTGCCAGCCAGTATGGTCCGTTGAGATAACTGTTTTAGAAACTAACACCTGAGCACCGAAGACCGCACCTTTTGCGCAGTATTCTTTCGCCCGCCATGTACGCTGAAGTGTTCGTTGTCGATGCATCTGATTCCAGTCATTGTGTGTATTTGGAGGTTAGGGGTAGTTATCTCGATTGATATTCATTGTTCCAATCCCGTCATTACAATAATATTGTAAGAACTGATGCAATTAAAGCTGAAAAGCAAATGAGTATACGTATGTGAGTGAATTATGTTGACAAACTGATATAAATGGACAGACCATAATAACGAACTTATCACCCACGTGGTTTACTTTCATCAGGCTTGAAAGTAAATTCGAAATTCATAAAAATTTTAATCGCAAATTATGTACATGCATAATACTTTTGAAAACGGAAGTTAGTGTTCTTTCTTGCATTGTGAGTACTACATAAATGTTCGTATGCGAACATTCTGCAGTTGGCGGAATTCCAAAAAAGAAAACAGTGCAACGGCTCAAGCACAAGTCGGCCAAGGTTTGTGAAGGAAATACGAATCATTTCCACGTGTTAATAATCACCAAGCATTCTCCCAATGTGGTTTGGCATCAATGTCTGCATATTTAAAAAATCTACTCACAGTCTGAATACAGACTTGTATACACCACGTATTATAGTGTGCGGACCTTCAGTGGAGTTCATGCGCCGTAGATAAACATGGTATGTCTTGCAAGGGCAACTCGGCGCGCTGCCGGCAAGTTGGAAGAAAGGGCCCCGGTTCGGTGCATCTGTCTTCCGTTCCCGTCCGCCGGCGGAAAAACCAAATTTAAATTCCCACCTGGCGCCGACTAATGAGGCAAATTGTTCAAAAAAGTGTAATGCGAGGGCCCTGTGCGAGGCTAGCCGAGCTCCCCTCTGTTCCCCTCAGGGCCCCTGCTGCCTGCCCTTGCACAAGGTACCGCTGGGGGGCGAGCCGGGTGGCGAGTGGCTTCTCGCCCGCTCGAGCCCCCCTCGCTTTGCGTCCCCCCTCCCGCGCCCGCCGCCGCCCCCCTCCCGCCCCGCGCCTCTACGCCTCAGTCCAGCGCAGGCGCTCGTTCGGTGAGGTTGCGAGCTGTAGTTGAGTGCGTCGGCGCTGCCTCTTCCTCGTCTTTCTGCTCTCTTGTAAGTAGACGGAGCCGCCGCGCGGCCGGGGCGTCTTCCGAGAAGGCGCGCGTTCGTCCTTAGCGGGCATCGCACGCCGCCGCCGCCGCTGCTTGCGACGACGCTTCTTGCTGGCCGCGCCCAACCGGTTCCGTCTTGGCCGGGAGGTCGCTTGCTTCGCCAGCGCACGCGGTGGCGGCTGCGGCGCTGCCTGCCCGGCGATACGATATCTACAAGCGCGCGCGTTGGCGTCGTTCCGTCCCGCCACGCCACGCCACGCCGCGCCGCGCCGCGCCATGCCGCCGGCCGGCAACACGTGACGCCAACGGCCGCTCCCGCGCTCGCCTTTGTTCTGGGCTGTGCGGGCGGCGTCCGCTGCGCTCGGGCGCGCTTGCGCTCTTTTCTCTTAATTCAGGCCTCCGCGCCGTTCACGGCCCTCGTGTCTATCTTCATTTAGCGCTGTACCTGCCTCGTTTCCGGTGGCCATGTTGTGACGTCAGAGGCTCTGTTTATGGACGCGCCCGACGCCGCCGCCTTCGGCATCCACGCTTTCTTTATGGTGTTTTATTTCGTGTGGGGACATTGCGAGTGGAAATATAAATGACGCGGCGGCAGCAGCGCGGTTACTGCTAGAGTAAGCGACTGTTAAAGCTTCGCGTTGATTAAAAAAATGTATCTTTGTGATGGTTGTGGCGAGCCCGCATCGCGACGCCGCGTGCGGGTCCGGGCGTCGTCGCGGTGCAGCGCAACTACATACGGATTGAGAGGGGGCTGAATCGCATATCGCGTGTGCGATAAGCAGCGCGTCGAGCTGTTCGCAGGGCTTACGGTGCCTTGGGATAGCAAAAGCGTGTTTACGCGCGCTTTAAAGCGCTAGCACGTCGTTAATGGCTCCTTCAAGGCTGCGCGCAACACGCTCGCCCGGGCTTCTTTGTCTGCGGCCAGGGCCGGCGCAGGGGATTTTCGCCGCCGAAGTTGGTAGCCCGCGTGCTCCTTCCGGCGGTGGCCGTGGCTGCGCGTCGCGGCGTGGGTACCTGGCGGCCCTGTCCCGCGTCTCCCCCCCCCCCTCCCCCCGCTCCGCGCCGGTGCCTTTCTAATCGCTCGGCCGAGGCGGCGCCTGGGAGGGTGCCGGCGGATGCGTCGCGAGAGCGGGCCCGCGCGTTTATTTCGGTCGTTGACGCGCGCGAGTGGACACGGCGCGGTGCGTTGCCCGCGCAGGAGAGACGAGCGTCGTGGTAACGCGTCGTTTTTTGTGGGAGCTCGTCTCGGCGCAGTGGGGTAGTGCTTCGTCGCGTGTCGGAATGTCTGAGTGGACACCGCTCGGCTCGTAAGTGTTGGAGAGCGTTTGAACCAACGGCCGGACTCATGACTTCAAAACGATTATTTCGATTAGATTTATCTGCTCGGATTTCCTGGTACATATTTAATAACAATGGATAAATTCCAAGTGAATGTCAAAAACAAAAATATAAGAATCATTGCCTTCTAATGTTTTTTCCTGCATGATTTTCCATACTAGTTTGAATTACTTTAAAACTAAATTCAGTGCAGTTAATAAAGACTTAACAATTGATTTGCATAATTTGTTGCACATTCAACGAGTAAATTTAAGTTGAGGATTTTTTGAAGTTAATGGTCACGTTGTGTTGGTCATTTTTGCGATTTCAAATGTAAGGAGCTGTTTCGTTTGTTCGAAACATTTACAAGATTTCAAAACATCTTCGCCCGCTTACAAAACATTTGCGTCGTTTTGCTTTTATATTTCCTGCCACTGTGTCAAATACTTTCATTTGACCGTGAAACTATTGAGCACTTCGAAGTTCCTAAAATGTGTGCCTTTTATCCCTTTCACTTTCATTGAAGTATGTGGTTTTAGGAAACACGAACGTGACCACCGACGTTGACAACCACGTGGAGTTCGAATCCCTATGGTTTCACCTTGGAAATGTGGCGTATACAGCGCAGCAAGGCCAACCAGCGCGTATCGCATACGATCATCTCAGGCATCATTCACCACGTTGTAATGACCCACGAAAGCCAGCTGTCAGCCGTGTCTGTACACAGATGACGCCCATCCCGATAGTGTCACGTTACTGTAGGAATGCCCGGAAAGGAAACTTTCGCCGGCGCGAGGGAGAAGGCTGGCAACGCCGTGTCATCCGCGCAGGGCCGTGTCGCGGGGCGGAGGCACCTGCGGCGGCGGCAGCGCTGCGCCGCGGCCGGCCGCGCGGAATGCCGCGGGGTCGCTGGCCCGCCACAAGGCCAGGCGGGCCGCCGCCGCCTTCGCCCTCCGACGCCACGTCCGCGGCCGGCCATCGGAATCTCGCATCAATCCTTCTGTACATTTGTGGGCGTGGAGATGCCGGAGTTCCATGATGGACATGGGTAGGCTCTGCACTCAAGAAACGGAAATCTCTACTACGACAATACTTCCAGAAAATAGTGTTCTAACATGCTGAGACTTCAAATGACGTAGAATAATTATTTTTGCTCCCATTGCCCCTGCTGGCCTCCGCAGCCTGTCATGCGTATTGTACTCAAGAGCACGCCGCTTTATGGAGGCGGAGGATTGAGGGGTTTATACGTGGCTTCTATAATACCGACCTATAATTTTTGATTGCCAAGCAAGACTGAATATGCATTGAATCTTAATCTTAACTTCTTTGATATATTTTATAAAATATTTTGAATATTATATTATATATTTATAGAACGTATATCTATTTCTTTTTGCTAAACTTGTTGGAATGGGTTGTGTGACGTGAATTCAAAGTATATAAAGTACTTACACATGAGAATTTCTTATTGAAAAAGGAGTCACGTATTCGACATTTTCAAATTCTAAAATTTTGTACTTCCTGGGAAATATTTATTTGCGTAGGTCAATATGGTTATGTTCTGTGTGCAAGCAATTTCAATTGAAATTTTCATTGGAAGGAGTTTCTAATTGGTACATTTTAAAAGAATGATGTGCGAGTACTTTACGAGTACTCTAACTTGAGTACGATTTATCGATAATATATATCCGTAACTGAACTTTCAGAAAAGTACAGACAACATAAAATACGCTCTTGCGGGCAGTTCTTAAGTTATCGATTTTGTTTTAATATTATTATCCGTAAAAGAGCAGAAGATGAACCTCCATCAGGCATGGTGTTAACCTTTACGATCTTATATGGGATTCGATTCCACAATTGGGAAGATCTGCGTCGCAGTACAATTCATCAAACTGAATTCCTGGCATTCTTTTACATTGAACTTATCAAAGACGTATCAGTAGCCAGTATTTCATTACAATTGTGAGAGATTAGTTGAAGCCATCGCGACTCGAGATAATCAAAATTATCCACAATAGAAATTCTACGTCCTTTTCTGTTGACATCAATGGATTATATTGTGGTATGTTCTAATAAGGTTAAGAATCTCCAAAAACATCTGTGAAAGGTACTTTTCGAACAGACAATGCCCCAGAAGCATCAGCTCACTCTCGGCGAGAGCAATTAGAATTTGGGAATGATTCCATTCTAACCCCCCCCCCCTCACATACATACATACATACATACATACATACATACATACATACATACTTATTTTAGCAGTTCCGGTCCCCCACAAAGAATATTGAATTATTTGGGAGGGAATTTCAGCGAGGCAATGTTTGTGGACGGTAAAGGGACATACTAGCATCGGAGACGGCTATATTCACTTTTATCACGGTCACCCGCAATATGGTATGTTTTAATGGAATTATAAAGTATGTAAATAGTATTCCTTTGTGTAGAAGTTTTGATGTACAATTTTCTTTAATACTAGCATTTATAAGTGTGCTTGCGAACATTGTAAGATAGGTACATAACAAAGAGTATGACCTCCCGAACACAAGTTAAGGAATCCGAATCACTTCTGCACCCCCCCCCCCCCCCCTCTGTATGACTCCGTGGAAATTATTACTGGAATACTCACGCGCGCCACTGAACCGCACGACTGAAGAGATGTTGCTGCTCGGGGGAGGTGAGAAGGCTTGGCTCTTCGCGGAAGTGGCCTTGAACAACTTGATAGAAACCGTGCAAGGAAAGGAAATTTACGGCTCGACTTCTTACTTTTTAACAAGCGCCGGTGTGCAGTAATGAAAGTAATTGTATAGAATTGTGATGGAGGATCGAGCAAATTTACTCTGCTCTATTCTATTTAGGATTAAAATTCTGATGACAATCGTATATTGTAGTAATTACATTACCCTGGTATTCAACCCAACGTATTCAGGTTTAGGGCCAAATCTGTCGTAAACGTGGAGTGCAAAATAATTTTAAGTCAATTTAGTTAGCTCGGGCGTAATTTTCATTTAATTCTTGAAATGTATTGTGTTTTTGAAAATAACTGCGAAACGTCAGCTACGGCTTTACCATTTCCTGGCGACATTAAGTGAGCTTGACAGGACCTTGTTGCTAGCTATCATCCCAACAGCGCACAAGTTTGGATTCTTTCCCCTTATATTTATTTTATTTTTCATTCATGTAATATCGTTGATCGAGTTTCCTGTAAGAATTAGCTTGGCTCATGGCTTTTAAACTTCAGAAGAATGTGTGAAGCATGGCGTGCTTCGTACTGCGTGTTCGCCTGAGAGGGGGGGGGGGGGCTATCTTATCGCCGCCTGCCAGATGGCCCGTGCCGCTGCCGGCCATGTGCTGCCGGACGGCTTGCTCAGTGCCCACTCGACATCGCAGTAGAAGCCTTTCAAATGGATCTAATAACCTTCGAAGAATTTTTTATTAGTGTGTATATTCTTCTTCACACATACATACTTGTATGCACTTGCAGTAGCTTTTGCTCCCGTCCCCCTTATTAGCAGATGTGATTTTTTCCGTTTTGCCAAAAAAAGATTACAGCAATGTCGTAAGGATGAAATCTTAAAAATGTCAACTTTACTGCCTGTCTATATGATGCAATGTTTTTTCTTCTTCAAATTATTCCATGCACACCAATAAAACGGGCATGCTTAATATTCTCACGTAAGCTCCTGGATACCAAGAATGATGCTTAATATGTCGTTGCAATGTGCCACTGGACGCGGGCGGGCCGGCGTGGGCGCAGGGGTCGGAGGGCTGTGGGTCAATTGCCTATTTAGTCGGCGGCGGCCGCGTGCCCTTCAAGCTGCCGCGCCCAAGCCTGGCCTTGCTTCTGTGCAGTTCACTCGCTTGCTTCGGATTGATAGGATTAGCAGAGTGGAACATCAGGCTCAGATTCAAATACTCTGACGCTGCGGTTGTATTCATGCTACCCTAAAAGAGCAATCGATTCCACTGTGCGCACGGGTCTTTAATTTTATTTTCTCCGGAAGGGAACTCTAAAACTCAGTTTAATTTCAGTCGATAACATTAAGTGTTCCGGCTGTGCAAGCGATTCAACGTTTTTAATAATAAATCAAATTCTCAAGGAGTCAAAATAATCAATAAAAGTGTTACCCGATTAATGAAGTTCCCAATAGGTTTTTCGTGCATTTCGGCAATCATTTCATGTTCAGTTTTTTTTCCTTTTTTTCCCTTTGATCAAAATATTTGACTCAGATCATGACATATCCAAACGTGTGGTGTTACGGAATAGTGCCTGCAAAAGTTATTTCTGCGTATATTATAGTTATTTTGTTTTACACTAACATTCAAGTAGTATTGTCCAACATGGTTCTCAAAATATTTTATCTAGAATTTTTTTTAAATTCCCTGTCCAATTCTTACCTGCGTATTTGAATAAAAGCGAAGCATATTTTAAAGACCCTGTCAGACAATTAGTAAACTAATTTTATGGTGTTTGTTCCGTCCTAATTTATTTATGAACACAGTAAATTTGCATGGTGAGGACGGTGGAAGGAGGCAACAAGAAAATACGTAATCGTAGGTTCGAATTGATTTTATGAATGAAACTACTTGAATTGCAACGGTAGAGCAAGTTCGTCCCCTTCAAGAAACTTGTGGCAACCATCTGCGTGCAATACAATGTGGAGCAACTGCCTTCGGTGTCCTCGCCATCCAGAGCCTGGTCTGCGCCCCACCCCGGGCCTTTCCGTTGCCAGCCAGCTGCGCACCCCTTGTGACTCAGAACCGGCCACGTGACTCGGCGCGGGGGGAGAGGGAGTTGGAATCCACTTACGTCGTGGAGACCTGCTTTCTGTATCTGCCAAAGTTTTTCAATGAAATACAGAAGAGTCGTACTGGATCCGGCGTGATATTCTTACGCTCGATAGTTTTTGTGCATTCGCCCAATATCGATATGAGTAATAGAAGAATACATCACTACTAATGCGCAGTCGTGATTTGAATTCATTGCGCACGCGCGCACACAATTGCTGCATTTCGACATGTGACGTAATCGGAGATGCTGACAACTGCTAAATGAACTTATTCAAAACGAAGATGTGGTTTATTACATAAGAACTTTCAAAACAATTTCAAATTATTTTATTTGCCCGTCATACATTAAATCGAAGGGGGAGAAAGCTTATCCCAAACAGAATTTTTTCATGTTTAAGGAAAGTCCGTTTAGTTGATGGATATTCAATGAATATTCACAGTTACTAATCCTATACATTCGAAATCTTGTAAGTGCAGTACATCGACCTTGTAAAGAGTATTTAAGAAAACATGTAGTAAACTGTCAGTCACGATCAGAGTATGTGTGATGAGAGAGAAAAGCACAAACAAGCTTGTTAAAATGCAAAAATTTTGTTAATCAACAGAAGTAGAGTTCTCCACTACAATTTCTATTGTACCTACTGTACTGTGGATAATTTACTTTGAGAAATCGCCTTTACGTGAGAGAAACGCCGTGTTTCTCCTCCCTGCTGAGGAAAACGCGCCCCCCCCCCCCGGCCTTGGGGGTTCCGTATGTGGATGCCACTCGCGGCGTGACCGGCGGAAGGCTGATGGCCAGCGGTCGTGGTGGTGTGGTTGGCCCTCCTGGAGGCGAGGGTGCAGAGGGCCGGAAGGCAGTTGGGGCGCACGCGAGGCCTGTCGGAAGCCCCGCCCCTCTCCCGCTCGCTCCGAATTTCCGGCCAACTTCTTTGGCGCTGCGAGCGGGGGCGCAACAGGTCGCGGAGCGGCCACGCGGGCTGCGTATTTGCATATGGAAATTTTATTATTCTGCCAAAGCGGGCGGCGCGACCGCAAATGGAATCGCGGCCCGGCCCTAAGTACGTTTTTGAGGAATTAACAAGGTGTCCCGGGCGCTGGCACGCGGACGCGGGGGCTGCGCGGCGCTCGTCTCGCGCTGCTGAGCTCCGAGGCTGGGGGTTGGGCGCCTTCTTTCTTGCTTTCTTACTGTAAACTTCCCGGCATTTGTTCACGGGTTATTTAAAGTATTGGAGGGTGTTTGTGGTTCCATGAGCTTGCTTAGAATAGTGTCTGAAAAGAAAGCTATACTAACACATCGATTTAAACGCCATGCGACTTGAAGATCAGGAGATGGAAGAGTTCCGTACTGGCAGCGCGTGAACGACTGACGGTAGTCTCGCCACGTGCTGTGATATCATGTGACGTGCTCCAAACCAATCAGCCTGCGAGGATTTGTTTACTTCCTTCAGCCAGACTTCAGAGTTGCCGCTCAGCTGACGTACACGAAGTCGCAGAAATGATAAAATGCGGCTATGGGGAGCGTTATGAACATGATGTCAAGACGTGTCATAGCCTGTCCGAAAGAGTTAATGTTTTGAGATAACGTGTATCTGTGACGAAGGTGGTGCCATATGCGTAGTAGTGTGTGGCAACAACGCATGGAACTGTCAGTCGCTTGTAAGCTGCGAAGACTGTAGTCGTCAAATCGGGAACTCCAATACCACAAATTTGAAGTCGAACGAAGCTCCCGATTGGATAAGTTTCCCCCTCTTCGATCGGCTCGTGAGCTTAAAGTGCCTCTGTGTTTAAATCAGAGTATAATATTTTTCTCCCTGTACGAACATTCTAACCCGACCGTGAAGTAATATTTGGTGTTCGTGAGCCAGGAGGAAAATTCTACGGCAATTCGTGATTCGTGTTAATTTTTCTGCCACGTAACTAAGTCGGGAGATACCTTCAGGAGGCGCAGCGTTCCTTAATCCGTCCTCCGTCTTGGCGACGGAATGGTCCAGCGCTGCCTGCAATATCGCGCCGACTTGTGATGGCGTCTGCAGCTCGGCACGGGTTTGCTTGCCGCCACAGGGACGGGGGGGGGGGCGGTCGCCGGCGCTCAACAGATGGCAGCGCGCTGCGGTCGCGGGTAATGAGGTGTCGCGACCGCGGCATGCCAAAGCCGCGGCGCGCGCGCCGGCGCCCGCGTTTTACGGGGAGCGATTTGTCAAATTTATTGGGCGGCGCCGGCCGCTGACGCGCTGGGGCCGCGCTAATTAATTGCTTCGTCCAACATCTCGGGCGACCGGAATCCGCGGCGCCAAGGCAGGCGGACGGGCAGGCACGACGCTCGCTTCTACACGCTTTTCGCTTCGACATATTTGCAGGTCTCCCCCAGACATCTCAGAAATGTTGTACAATGAAATAAAACCGGTCATGAGGGTTAGTATGTGCGATTAAACCAGGAGACTTATTTTGAAGAAATCGCGATTTACACGAGCTGGATTAGTATTCTTAGTTTTGTTTATGTATGAACTTTGGGGCGTTGGAATCTAATGGTCGGTGGTTAAGGAACTGCCGTGAAGTTAACACCATTAATCATGTGAAGCAGAGGAAGCGACAACGTTTTATTTGTTGCCCCGAATGTGTAAGATGTTGCGCTCTCCTCGGAGCGCACCTCTGGTGGCGATCCATCTCCCCGGGAGGATGCCGGGCCGGGCCGGGCCGGGCCGGGCCGGGCCGGGCCGGGGCGAAGCGGCATGCCAACTGCAACGCCTCTTGGCGATGGAGGCGGCGGCGCTGATGTATTCCGTCCACGCGAGGCAGATGCTGTGGCTCCCTCCCCTGCCCCTGTCGGCTTCTCTCGTCTCCCCTTGTGCCAGGGGCACGGGGAGGGGGGCAGGTGTTCCCTCGGATTTATATGTTGACTAGCGGTTGAAATGAGCTTACGAATTTCGAAGTCTATCCACAAGATGGATATGCCGAGGTAAAAAGCTGGGTTGCTGTCTGCTGTAGCAAGGGGTCGTGTATTAGAATATAAAATGGAATCTTGGAAATTGAAGTAAGTTTTTTCCAGTTGCGAACTTAAGGCAACTTGAGTATATACTTTTTCGGAGCATACGGTGATATATTTCTCATTTCTCTGAAGTAGCATGTAGACTGTTTCATTGTGTTCAGATTCATCATGTAGATCGATTCATTATGATAATATCCAGTATTTACGTTGTTTTTCACAGCCCTTTTCGGTTTGTTCTCGAGATATAGAAGAAATATATATGGGAAACAACTGGGATATGCTATTGTTGAGATTGAGAGGTCGATCTGCGTCATGCATTTGCCGTCCTGTCACCGTTGTGAGCATGGCTGCGTCATTAAATGGTTCAAATTGCTCTCCGTTCATCTGAATTTTCCTTCCCAGACAAAATATTTTGTCTTTCGAGCTCCTTCGTTCCTCTTCACGATTAGTCATGAATGTCTGAATCATGCGCTCTGAAGTTGTGAATGCTCGGAATTGAAAGGTATCTAGTGCCCCGCGCGTTGAATTCATTTTGCCCATTTGTTCTTATGATTCACTGTTATTTCCTAATATCACGAAAGAGTAATCTTAAACGGATTGACGGATTGACAATATGATTAAGTCTTCTAATCCGTAGATAAGAGAGTATGGTGCTAATAGCTGGGCTATGGTAGGGTGCAAGGGGCAGCGAAAGGACGTTACTTAAGTTATTTTTTCTTATCGTCTAGTTATGAGAAAGTTACGTGGAAATCGTAAAGATTTTGAATTGTGAAATTTTATCTGGGATGTATAAAAAAGTTCCAAAGGCACTTTCCATTAAGATAACAAGTTAATAATTGCAATGTAGTTGGACATTTGATGCAAATTGATGTTGAGCCATTTCTCTTTCCACTGTGCTCACTCCATATTATGAGAGTCCACAGTGCAGTATGCAGTGTAGAGTTTGCAGAAACTGAATATTCAGTGCGGTCGACGGCGCTCGTCGTCGCTTGACCATCTCGTGGGTTTCGTTCAGTCCGCTCCTTTGGCTTAAGAAAAGGATCTTTGGGAGCTGTTGCTCATCTTCATCTAATCCCGCTTCCCTTGCATCCTGAGGTGTCGGTTGGGGAAAATACGAAGTCCGCCTGTGCAAAAGGGCGCAGCGAGAAACTGTGCAAGGAGGAGGAGGGCGAGTGGAAGCCCGTTGTAGCGGCCAGCGGGAGGGGGGCGGGGGGGGGGGCAGCCGGATGTTTGAGTGACGTCAGAGCTCTGTACACAAGCGCGGCGTGCGCGGCCGCGCAGTGGGTCAGCAGCAGCCAAGTCAGGCGGCAGATGCCCTCCTTCCGCGTACCACGTCTTTCTTATTTCAAGAATCACATTTTGCGCAGTTTTTCCTGTCAAAGAATTACGGAATGCGAGGCTTAAAAGTCCGTTTGTGTTGACCCTTGCATATTGTTCTTTCTTGTTTCCACTGTGATCGCTCACCGTCGTTCGCTCGGATAAGAGCCTTGCGCACCCCGAATGTTAGATCTTACCTGTCAGGGTACATCGCATCTTCTGCGTAGAGGAACAACTTTTATTTTCTCAGGTTTGTCTAAACTATCCGGTGTTTGTTTGGGTACAAAGATCTTTTGATACTATCGTCCGCAAACCGTAAGAGTTCAGATAAAATGAAGGGGCCATTCGTTTTCATGGAGAACTTTCGTTCATGACAGTTTTGTCCGTTGGAAGTGTGGAAACGCGTTCCTTTGTGTCCCGCGCCATTGCGCATCGCTTTGCATGCCGCGGGGGCGGGCGCGGGGGCGTTCCCGCTGGCCTTCGGCGCCTGGTGCTATTCTTGGCCCGCGCTGCCGCTCGCGCACCGGCTCTGTTCCGCAGTGCGCTTTCGCAGTTTGGTGCGGGAGCAGGCTATTCCAATCCTTCAGATAGTGAATGTCACGGCAATCACAGAATATAATAACTATAAATCTTATCTTATTATTTTATTTGATTTGAAGTAAAGATTGTGTAAAGAGACCGCGAGAAGTTGAAGGAAAAGGCTCAAAAGCTCAGTATTTTTCCTCCCAAGTGCAAGTATTTTTGCTCAAGGTTTTATTCTGGGAGTACACACCGGTCGTTTCCAAGGAGTAATGAAACTCCATAATAAATATTATTATATTTTCTTTATAATAAGTTTACAAATAATGTTCCAGTTGAAAGTTGTTCTGTTAAATAGTTATGCATTGATATGTATCAGACTAAACTTCGCTAGAAATTCTATTCACTTAACGTCTGCAGTGTAATCTTCAATTTATGCACATTTGCTCTGTTTTATTTATAATAAATCTATTACTGGACAAATTTTATATATATATATATATATATATATATATATATAAAATATTTAAATAATATTTAAATAGAGTATTTGCAGTGTTGTATGAGGATTCGTAATAAAGTCCCTGGGTCTCAGGGATCCATTGCGAGCATTTCATTTCTGAAATTAGGCGCTAGGTTTGCAGGATTAAAAATATTGCTTGTTTTTACTCCAGCAACTTGGTAACTTCTATTAATCCTTTTGCAGCAAAATGACAAATGACGTTATTTTTCTGTGTTCAAAACGCTGTTTTTCATCGCTTTCTGTAAAGGTATTTTAGTAAACTAAATATTTAACGTTCCCGACGCAGCATTTGTCGAATCGTGGTCACATTCGAACGGCAACACATCCGCACGTTGCGTAAGGCAGCTGGCCTGTGGTCAAAGGGCACAGCCTTGACGAAGCTGGTGGCCCGTGGCCGTGCGTTGCGAGATTAAATTGGGCGGGTCTGTCCGCGTAATGAGAGGACGCGGACCCATTTGCTCTTTTGAAAACGCCCCCGCGGTAGGTGGTCGAGGAAGCAGCGCGACTGCGGCCCCGCGCGCAAAGTGCTCGGGAGGCGCCGCGCTGCCTTCGGATCGAAGAGCGAGATTGGCATGCGTTCGTGGAGAAAGGCGGCTAGGAAACGTGACAGTGCCGCGCTGCATAAACGAAAGTTTTGTAGACAGTTAAAAATGAATACCCAGTTGCAGCGTTCATAAATTTGTCAGTTAAGTTGTGTAACCACATGAAGTCTATTTGTAAAATGAAGCGCAGGTCCACAGCTGAGAAAAAGTTTGGTTAGGTCAATTATTTTTCATGATTGAAACTTTCAAACTACCTTTGAAACGAAAAGAATTATACCAAACGTGTATGTTGGAGGCATTGGGAGCAAGATTTCTATACCGTAAACTCTTTATTATAAAAGTTTGAATAAATTGCCCTTGGTATCTCTGTGCGGGAAAGTTTCGGAAATGAATCGTACAAAATTAGTTGTCACATCTGAAAGAATTTAAAAAAATTGATATGTCATCAGTGTATCAGATGAATTTAGAATTGCCGCATCAATTGGAAAATATTACATTGCTACTGCAAAAGTGTAGTTTATCACCAGTGGATACTCTATTGCAAAGCGCTCATTTCCTCCCCATTTCCATCGCACGCTCGTTTGGAGGGTGGTCGTGCTGCGACACAGTGCCTTTTCGAGGCAGCAGTTGGCTGAAGTGGCGATTGACACAATTCCTCCTCATTTCCTGAGTGAGTTGCGCCGCCTGTGAGAATCGAGCGCTGGGCGCCACGTGGAGTTCTGGCGTCGCACGCGATTCCGCGCCCCGGCCGCCGCCTGCCTTGCCTTGCCTTGCCTTGCAGTGCCTCTGGCCGCGAGTGTCTGTCGTCGGAGTCCCGACGGTGCCAGGCTGCGCGTCGATGGGTGGAGTTCGATTGCTGTCTGGACGATACTTCAAGCGGTCGGCCGCTCTTCGCGAGTAATACCCTAACAAATCCTCCGTGGACCGCACGCGATTATTCCTTATAACTTGTCCCATCCTCACCCGTAAGTGATACTACCACTCATGTCAGTAGGCCGCTCGGAGGCTTCGAGCCCGGCTGCGAGGGTGCGCCGCTTGGGAGGGGATACCTGTACAAGAAAAACCGTGCCCGCTGACGTGTAGGTCCGCACAGGATCTCGCTCTCCAAGGGGAAGATCAGCGCGTTGAACACAAGCTGCAAATTGACATTACCAGATCGCGAGCCCGGTATCGCAAATGCATCACCCGCCCCGCACTGCGCCGCCCTTCCCGTCCCCGTCCACGACCCGTTGTTCCCTGTGTGCGACCGAGTGCCAGGCGGGAGCCCGTGCGTCGGAGCAAGGCCTCGCACAAAGGACCCCCTCGCCTCGGCGACGCCGGCTGGTCTTCTGATGTGTCGTGCTAACAGGCCTGCTTCGTCATGATCATGAAACGAATTGCGCGCCCAAGAAACTGCTTTCGAGGGCCGAGACCCGCCCGCCGGCGCCTTCGGAGAGAGCATTTGCCTGGTGATTATCTGTACTTGACGCCTTTCCTCTCTTTTGTTCGCAGGTAAGTGTGGACGGTTGTCTTCACTTCTTCTGTCGGTGTTTTCTCATCTACCTCTCTGCCTCTCTTTCGCGATGCAAGTCAAGGTAAGTTTCTCTCGCCCCTGCTGCGGCTCCTGTCCTTGCAACCGCGGCAGCCGCCCGCCCGAAATTTTATGTCGGTTTGAAAGCGTTATGTATTTTGTATGCTGTTGGGGAGTGAAAATTTTAGCCGCCTTTTAAATATTGACCGGTTTCGGGGAAAGGCGAGAGACAAATTTACGCGTAGTGGATCATAAAATATTTCGCCAAAATTGATCGTGTGAATCATTTATTATCGCGCGGTCCAAATTCAGCAGATGATCTCCGATAAGGGCGCCTCGCACGCCCGCCGCCGCCGCCGCCCTTGCGTGCTCGAGGTAGCGATGCCCCGGGCCGCGCCCTCCGCCCGTTGATTTTATGGGGTTCTCTCCTCGCCGGACGGCTCTTATTTATCGACTGATAGCTAGCGGAATGAAGTGAAGGTAGTGTATTTGAGAGAGATGTGCATTGCGGAGGGGTTCCTCCTGCATGTGTGTGCGTGGGCGAAAATTGAAAATAATACGTTGCGGAAGACCTGCAAATGTAACTTGACTACGAAGAAATGTCTTTTGCGAAAATTGGTAAAAATATTTTCGTCTACTACGGTCAATTTTTGTTATGCGTGACTCCGCACATTGAAAAACAAAGACAATAAATTTAAATGTATATTCTGCGCATGTGATCTTGGAGAAAAGTCGAGCCCTGTTGACTGTTCTCCATAATTCAAAGATACCCGTAAACCAAAATTAGGAAATATACTAATGTTCTGCAAGTGAGGCCGTTTCTAAAATAATTGAAGTTTCGTTACTTTTTGATTATTCCGTTCGTTTCCTTGCTCCGGGCGGAATACGCGCTCCCCAACACTTCCATTTGGATAGACGTGCTGAGCTGTACTCTCTCTCAGGCTGTCTCAATTCATAGGTCAATTGTGAATTGAATCTGAAAATTTATTTGAATCTGAACGAAACTTATTAAAAATCATATTACAATATGGGATGGAATTATTAAACGAGGCTGTTAGGATCATACAACGTTTATCCACAACAAAAAGTGTTAAGATCCATTATAATTTTCACTTATGTGACCGTCACGTCTCCTGAGATGAAAAGATATATTTAACAGTAGATAACAAAAGCCCATGCATTATTAGATCACGAATGTTTTAATACCTCTTATCACAATACTAATTTCAATTTAGTCAAGTTTGACTTTAGACAATCCAAGTTAATATTACGCGGGTAGAACTATTTGGACAGGTCTTCGAAGCATATTTTTCTTACATGTTAAACACTAACGAAATTCAACTGTAAATGTTTATTCATCCTCAACAAAATGGTATTTGACGTAAAAAAAATAATTATCGTCGTTGACAACTTTCTTTCGCCAATCTTACATCCAATATCTAAAACTAAAGATTTCCCCTCATAATTTTTCTTTAATGTAAATTGCGAGGTTGAACAGTCAGTATTGTGAGTTCAAGACTTACGTCTTTGGAAAGGAGAGCTGGAAAAAAGCAAGACGAGCGATCAATAAATATATTGTAATGACCAGAAAATGATATGCTGGCAAGGTGCGAACTTCGGAAGAAGTAGAATTTGTACAATACAATACAATACAATACATACTGAATCACAGGATCGTCAGAACAAAAATTCCACGTAACTGTTTAGAAGTCATCAATTACAGAAACTTATTTTTTTTAGCAAGGGTATGTATGTGGAGCCAGAAGTTTGATTAGAGTTCACTTTAATTCTGTTAAAGGTTGCGGGTTAAGTTATTACGTGAAGAAAAACGTGGCTAGGGAACTTATAACGCCGTACAACTTGGTTCAAGAAGCGGACATATTTACTTTTTCTTACAAAACATTTTCTTACTTCTATAGTTTATGACCAGGCACGTTTGTAATAAAAATATATAAAAAAAATAAGTTGTCTGGCTAGTCCGTTTTCGGGTATAGAAAGTTCATGACATCGGTATCGCGAAAAGCATAAAGAATAAAGGTATTTCAATACCGATATAAATGCTTTTACCGCTATAATCCTAGTACTTGGCATCTGTTTTTAATTCCTAGTAGTTAGAGTTGATTCTTGATGACGCTGACACTGCGACTTGTATTGAAGGCAATGCGAATTCGCGTGTTTGGATGTATACCAGTGTTCGTCCCATCGCGCCCAATGTCCGCCTTGTTCTCTTTCCCCGCTGCCCTGCTGCAGTCAGGTGCATTTCGTTTCTTGTGGTCCGTTGCGTGTGCCTATGAATTCGCAGATTAAAACGTCGTACTACAGATTAACGGGTTACTTAGGGTAGAAATTGATGTAAACTACATACATTTTAGTTTCTCGGCTATAAGTTCACACGTATTGTCTAGTGTAAGCTGCTGTAATTTAGGAAAAATCAAATTGTTTGCCACAGAATGAATGTATCGCTCACCTCGAAACACTAGGCTTCGAAAAGAGCGAAGTGTGTAGTATCCAGTAGGTTGTAGGGATCGTTTGCAAATCTGAAGGAAGGTTATTTTGAAGCCGGTTCGCTGGGCGGCGGCGCACTGTAAATCTCGCGTCCGCCGCGGGGCGAACGGTGCTGGCTGGCTGGCGCGGCGCGGCGCGGCGCCGCGCCGCCGCCGCCAACATAAACCCGCCGCTTTACGAGGGCGGGCGCTCGGACTTCATCACGACATAACGGCCAGGTTAAGTCGCGCGCCCGCGGCTGCCGCCGTGGCGTGGGGCCGACGCCGACACCGGAGGCTGTAAACGGCAGCCCCCGCTGCCTCCGTTTCTCCGCGTCTCTCGTTTCGGCACGCTTTCCACTCTCGTACGCCACCCCTACGGCATCTCCCGCGCCGCCCTCCACGCCTCCCGCCTTTGCCCCATCTCTTCTGGCTGCTTCGCGCGTGCGGCAGCGTGCGCCACCGGGTGCTCCAGCCCGCAGACAGCGCCGCCGCCGCCGCCGCCGCCGCCGCCGCGCGCTAGGAGGGGCGGACATCGCTCCCTTCCCTGCAAGGGCACCTTTCTGGAGGTTTCTCCATTTCTTGGTTTTCCCATACTTTGTGATGGGTGTGGCGAAGTATTCAGTCAGCGTTTTGGCGAAATGCGTAGAAACAATGTCTGGGGCTCTGATATATACAGTATGGTTCTACTGATACATGCGTGTGCCAAATCTTTTCACAATTTCCAACGCACAATAAAAGTTAAATTTCGGGAATCGACATATTTTATTGCGCGTAAAAGTCCAAAAAAACTGCCTTTGACATTGGGAAACATGAACGTTAAGTAATACAGCAATGATGAGCATGGATTGGAATGGAGATGAACATGCAACGATTGCCAACACCTAGGGTAAACAGAAAAGAAAAAAATGCTGAAATTAATGAATCTTGAAATAGATTGAATTGTGAGAAGGTTGAATTCCAAATTATTTTTCTTCCCATTCGATATTCACGTACATTTTCGCTCGTGCGTAGGAAATAATTTCTAATGTGCTACAGGAGATAGGAACCAACACTTTTTTAAAGAATTAATTGCGTTGATATAGCTTAATCTTCTAAAAAAATAATGGAAAACTTTGTTCAAACACGTTAATTTGTATATTACAAATGTAGACGTTATCCCTTATTCAATGTTGGAACACATTTACACAATTAGTGCTGTCTTAGAATTCATTTAGGTACGAGAGATTTGAAAGAATCGAATGTTAAAGACAACGGTGCAGAATCGGCAGATCCATTAACGTAATAGCTGGCAAATATCACACCCTCAATAACGTCTTTACAAATTACTGGATTTTTTTCCAGAATAACTCATAACTTTGTTAGTTCGTAACACTAATTTTCTGATCTTCAGTTCTTTGATTTAATTTATTATATTTAGTCAGAGTTAGTTTGAAATCTCCAGCACACCCATCTATAGATGGAGATTAACGAGTTTCACATTTCATTAAAATATTAAATAATATTAATTGGACTTAAACTTCACAAAGCCTGTGAATTGTCTGAATTGCTTCAGCTTCTCTCAATGTTAACCGCCAACCGCTGTAGGAAACTGCTGTGATAGCAGGAAGTGAAGAATAACATTCAACAGTTTCACACGCTTTCATATCAGAACGTTATGACGTTCCTTTGATTTTGTACAAGTTTTAGAATGTGAACAAGTCTGCTATTACTCTAACATGTAAAAGCATTCAACTTAGAGTTTTAGAATCTGACTGGATCGCGCGGGAACGCAGAATACCTGTGTTCATGCAGGACAACCAGCCTTTCTATTTCCAGAAATAGGCAAGCTGCAGTCACCCTTTGTGTGTGCGAATGCCTTCAAGGTACTGTTCTTGGAAAGGGTTCGGATTTCCCTAAGCCGCTTTGTGCTCCCAAAAAAATATGAAACTCAAACAATTACACGAAATGGCCAATGGTTTTTAATTTTTTTATTACAACACGTTCTTCTGTTATATAATATGAATCTAGTCTATAAAAAATAAAAGTGCAAATAAAATCGTGAATTTATCTTGCATTTTCCCACCGTTAATGGCAGCAATGGTGGTATATGAAATTGCAACATTATTTAGGGAGCTGCAAGGCGACGCCAACGGTTTTCTGCCAGGGTTGTGACTTGTTAACGTTAACTGTAGAAAATAAATACGTGTGTGGAACGTAATTTGAATCAACGGCGTCGTGTTGTAAGTTATAACACGATATTTCCCCTGAATTTGAAAGAATTGTAAACTACATAATTCTCGTGCTATGTTGACCGCTAGAATGTAATTAACTGTTTGTAATCAATTTGAATGTAAATTCGAATGTAAAAAAAAACATTTTGGTATACAAGTTCAGATAATATTTTAAATTTGTTATAAGTTTGTTCAAACAATGGAAAATATATTTAACTTAAAAGTGTGTTCCATGTTTTCCAAAATTATAAATCAATTCTGTGCGAATTTTAATTTAAACATTAAATTTAATGTACAAGCTCATTCGTTCGTTGTAATGTACATGGTACATTGTTTCATTTACAGACGTACATTAAATCTACATTGATTTTAATTTAAGCAATAAATGTAATGTACAAATACATTAAAATTCACGTACAGTCGTATCCATATTAAATTTAATGTAATTTCAGCAAATAACCTCATGGGGATAAAAAAAAGTTTGCAAAATTCAACATGAAGGCTGTCGTGGAATTTGTATCACCGTAAATCCAGAGGTACACTTTGCCCGATAAAATAGTATGTTTCGTGTATGCGGTAGAAACAATAAATGATTACATTCATTTGTAATTTAATGCGAATAATATTGTGTATGGGCGCATTTTGGCCAGGTGATTGTCAAATTCAGCGGCGTGTGAAATTCATCTGAAGTGGCTGAGCGAAATAACAATTCGCATGATGAGGTTGAGCGGCGCGAGTGTCGTTGGCGCCGACGGTGGCGGCGGGGCGCTGGCGCCCGCGGGAGGGCGCGGGGCTATTGTCCCAGCGCGGCCCATTACCGTCCCTCATCGCCCACCCGCGCGCCGCCCCGCCGATTCCCACGCCCCCGCAATTAGCGAGCTATCCCTCCTCCTCCTCCCCCGACACGGCTCCTCACTCGCAGCGCCCTCCGCCGCCCGCACCGGGCACGGTCGCTCGGGGCCTTCGTGTGGCCCCTCGCTACTCTTTCGCAGCAGGACGCTTCATCAGTGCGTGGGTGAGTTATTAATCTAGCGATCCTGAATGTATGATATGAAACGGGAAAGGGGCAAAGAATGATAGTTGAGAAGTTTTTGAGGTTAGAAATAGTATTTTGATATACGAACTGTCGTGCATTTCGTGAAGACTTTATATCTTTTTTTCATAAGCGCAAGAATGCCGCCGTTGTGGGCGCAAATAATGCTTGTCATAATTATATGCTGCCTCAAATGGCCGTCCGCATATTTTCCCGGCGCAGCCCTACACTGATCGCCGAACGAAACCAGGTCACGGAGTTGGTGCGTTGTTCTTTGAGAAGAGCGCGTCGCCGCCAGGCGTCTGCCTGCCTGCCGCCCCGCCCCGCCCCGCCCCGTGTTAGTGCCGCACGCTCCCAGCAAAATGGCTGCATTAATTACATTCCTGTTGTTGCAGGGCATTCCAATTATACGTAACAATTGAAAAGTGAAATTGTGCTAGGTATCGCGTGTAGTAACTGTTTACTGCGCCAGGTCGTCGTGTCGGTCGTTTTGCGGACGGGATGAACGGCGCCCGTCGCCGTGTCGCCCCG